>PVKE010012096.1:0-38959 GCA_004027555.1 Craseonycteris thonglongyai
AGGCCCCGAGGACCGAGGATCGAATCCCGGCTCCGGCCCAGGCAGGACCCACATGCTGAACTGGGGAGTTCCCACAGTTCGGTTCTCTAGCTGTCTCTGTCTCTGTCTCTCTCTCTATCTGTCAAAAGTAAAATAGAAATAAATATGCACTGAAGATAAAACAATTACTCTCTATAAAATATAAAAAGATATAAAAAAATAAAAAATAAATAAAAAAAAATAAAATAAGAAAAAATAAAAAAACATGTAATTTTAGAAGGCAGCATCAGAGAGCTTACACTTATTACAGTGTTCTCTGACACAAACGATATACTGAAAATTATACATTTAGACCTAGGAAAGCAAACTGGTTTGACCTCGCAAGCCAACTGCAGTAGAATAGGAGTGTCGGCCTGGAGACATTGAGGCCTCCTCTAGGACTTGTAAAACAGAGAGGGTAGATTTCTTGACAATATTTGTCACTGGCATGGAAAAGGACAGTAGAAATACATATATCCTATGCACGTCCTGATTCTGATGAAAATTTTCTACCACAGAGTAATGGAGAAAAGGAAGAAAGGAGAGTGAAGGAATGCAGTAGACAGAACAATGCCCCCCACCCCCCTTGTCCACATCCTAATCCCTGGGCCCTTACGGAGCAAAAGGAATTAAGACTACAGGTGGGATTAAGGCTGCCAGTCATCTGACCTCAAGATAAGGACATTGTCTTGGGTTATGCAAATGGCAGTCACCAGGATCCTGACAGGTGGGAGAGGGAGGAAGCTGGCGTTTAGAGGAGGAGATGGTGAGGGATGTTATGCTTCGGGCTTTCAAGATGGAGGAAAAGGCCATGAGACGAGGGATGCGGGCAGCCTCATGAAGCCAGGAAAGGCCAGGGAACGGACTGTCCCCTAGAGACTCTGGAAAGGGCACAGCCCAGACTGTCACGCAGTGAGAACCACATTGGAATTCTGAACTACAGGTGGGAAGACAGTAAACTTGAGTTGTTTTATGTTCCTATTATAAGGAGGGGCAATTCACGACAGTAGTGATGGAAAAGTACCACGGAGGTGGGCGTGGGGGGGAGCTGAGAGGAAAGGGAAAACGTGAAGACAGCGAGGATTTCAGGGCGGACGGACCGCTCAGCTGGGTCTGGTGAGGAAGGGAAAATGCGCTACGCTGAGAACTGGGGGCTGAACGGCAAGTCTGGTCATAATCCTGGAAGGGCGAGGACAGTAATGAACCTCACGGGTCGGGTGCAGGTGTGAAAGCAGCCACACGAGCAGCTGGTTTGACAGCCTCGGCATTTCCAATTCTCCACTTTCTGCCCAAATGAGGAACGGAGATGTAGGAGGACAAGGTCAGGCTGAGGGCTCGGCGACCCCATCCACGTTCTCGCTCCTTCTCGCCCTGGACAGGTAAACACAGCAACCCTGAACGCCTCTGAGCCGCTTGGTCTCTTCCCCGTGAGAGCAGAGAGCCCGAGAACCGCTCTCACCAGGCTGCTCCGAGCACCGTGTGGGCCCATCACAGACGTTCAAGCAAGGCCACTCCCAAGGGTGCCCCATGGTCTGCCTCCTTCTATTAATGCCACTCTCGGTGAGCTGGCAGTGCACACGATTCCAGGGGGCATTTTGGAGCACCGCCTACATCCTCCAGGTCCATGTGTGTCCACCACCATCACCAGCAGCAGCACCAGCAGCATCCACGGTGAAGGTCCAGTGGCCACGTGCTAGGCAGCACGTTTCCAAAACAAACTCACTGGACTACAGTTGTTATTGCCAGTAACGGCAACACGCGCGGTGGCCAAGGGGACATGACCACGTACGTTTCAGGAAGCACCAACTAGAGGTACGTGGGAGACAGGAAAGCCAGCCCTTGCCGGGGGCACGCTGTGCGCACCAGCGCCAGCTCTCTGACAACGTGGGCACTTTCTTACCTGTCCTGTCCAGGGACTCACCTGAGGAGATCCAGATCTGAAAGCCCACACACCTGTCCTTCCAGCCGCACCTGCTCAACATCAGCGCGGGTCTCCATGGTCAGAGCGTGCCTCCCCTGGTCTGTCCTCTCACACACTGTTCCTGAACTTGGCTTCCCTACCCTCCTACAAGGGGCCTGGGGCACGGCACGTGGGCGAGGCCCGTGGGAGCCAGGTGGTCTAGTCAAGGGGCCCGGAAGTGACATGAGACCAAAGTCACAAGAAGGTGCGCCGTTCGCCCCCCACAGCCCCTCACCTTGAAGGAGGCATGCTGCTCCATGTGCCGCAGCAGCTGTGGTTTCTGGGCCGCCGTGTAGTCACACACTGTACACTTGAACTGCTTCCCTGGAACAAAGGGAGGACAAGGGCAGTGCCGTCAGACTACTGGTGTCTGCGTGTGCCAGGCACGGAGCCAGGTCCACAGCGATGCCTCCTCCCCCATCTGGGCGTCCAGAATCGCAGAGGGGAACCAGCAAGTTGGGGGGCGCAGACACGAGGCAGCAGGCTCGGTCCCCGCAGGTGGGAGCAGAAGGGACTTCGCTGTACAGGGAGAGGAACAGCCAGCTCCGCCCGGGGAGGTCCTGTGAGCAAGGTCACTGGGCCAGCTCCTCAGGGGAGTGTGAGTGTGTCCAGCTGACCAGAGGCGTGGGCCCCAGGAGGGTCAGAAAGTGGACCCGCGGGGTCTTCCTTCTGGGACCTATGGTATGACGTCTGGAGGTCAAGAGCATCCCACCAGGAGCCCGGGCGCTATGCCGAGGGCCCGGAGAGTCCACACCAGGGCTGCCCGACCTTTTGGCTTCCCTGGGCCACAATGGAAGAAGAATTGTCTTGGGCCACCCATAAAACACACTCGCACTAATGATAACCAATAAACTGAAAGAGGTTGCAGAGAAATCTCATAATGTTTTAAGAATTTGTTTTGGGCCACATTCAAAGCTGTCCTAGGTCACCTGAAGCCCGTGGGGACATGGGTTGGACAAGCTTGGTCTTAACAGAGCCATTCAGCCAGGGAGCAAGATCTGAGTGTCAGAATTCCTAATTCGGGGAGGGGCGGAAAAGGCAGATTTGAGGGGATGCTAGAAAGAAAACTACAGTGAAATGCAAAGTATTGCTCTTTTCAGAGGATCATGGTTTTACCAACACGTAAACATTTAATCGTCGGATGAACAGGCACATGTCAACACAAATCAACGGACATAAAGGCACACTACATTCCTCACCCCTGGTTAGCATAAGTAAAACCTCGGCTGGCAACAGTACAAACACGTGCAGCCCCAGATAAGTACGACCTACTTTTCTCAGCAGTAAGTGGTCCACCGGGCAGCTTTGAATGGTGCAAGCCTGCTCCCAGCCACTGTGCGGGGAGCTGCAGAAGCACTGCTCTGCTGGGGCCCGCTCACAGCTTTCCCGCTCAGCAAGCTGGGAGAAAGCGCCGTCTACCTCTGCAGCCTCTGTTTTGCCTTCCTTGCACTCCTGAACCCAAAGAAAACTGGCTGGTAGTACCAGCGCACCCTGAAACCCGTAACTAAGGAACTCCACAATCCCAAGTCAGGGGTGGATTTCAGTCCTGACTCAAGTGCATGACACCATTTGCCTTTTCTGCTTCAGCAACCTCACATGAGTTGCTGTCAGAAGCATCTAGAAGAATCTAACAAATGGAGATGCTGAACCAATCACTGAATGTGTCAGTATAACATGCCAAGACCCCAGGAAGCAAATAGATTTTTAAAAAAGGTCCCAAACGATTCACTCAGGAGAGGGTTAAATGAGGGAATGAAAATGAGCAAGTCCGGCGACAGCAGACACTACATACAGAGCTCTCGGAACCAATGTTACCGCTGCCTCATGCACGCTAACTCGGATCAGCATTTCACCCTGACCACGCTGTTCGATGCTGTGAGTTATCAAATAACTAGCTACCCAGTAACTAAGACACTGAACACTGTGGGTCACACAAAGTGCTAACAATGAACGCGTTAAACTGGAACCCTTGCCCCCTTCTGCTACAACTTTTCTGAAAAGTCAGTTGGCAGTGAAATGAGCGCTTAAAACCACCGAAGCGAAACAAGTTCTGCCCCTGGAAATGTGCCCTCAGGAAATAACTCAAAAGAAGGAGAGGTTTACATGCAAGAAAGGGCTTCTGCACAGAAATTACAATAATGGGAGAAAGAAAGGAAACAATACACCATCTAAAAATAAGGGAACGGTTATGTAACTCATGGATTAGCAGCTTAATGAGACGTTACACAACTCTTAAACCTATTAGCCATGGCCTCCAGAGCAACAACAAATAACCGTAACACTAATTTTAAGGCTAGAAGGGTAATGTTGGTACTTTAATCACAGCTAGGTAATCATTCCATATGAACATGAATAGAGATTGAGAAAGTTTTTAAACGATTGACCTTTCTGTTAGGTGACAGAACTGTATGCCTACCTGTAGGAAGGGGTTATAGTCTTGTGACACAAAAGCATTCAGATAAATCAGCATCCGCCTCTGAAAGGCTGGGATGTCTCATCCCACCTGCTAGTACACACAGTCTGGAAGGCAGGTCTTTCAACCCAGAACCATGAAATGCTATCAAAGGTGCCTGACCTTGAAGTTCAAAAGAGTTCACTGTCTTTTAAAACAGCACCCTGGCCTTGACTAGCTGCATGCTGATTTAGGGGTGCACTTTATGACCAGGCATCTTTGCCCTTCTTCTTCACAAGCACAGTGGCCTGGTTTTGTGAATAATCTCAGGGGTGGTCATTTCTCATCTCCTGGGGCAGGATTTAGCTTTTGTCAACAGTCAGAAGTCATTTTGAGCCATATCTTGTCAAGCAGGAGGACACAAGAAAACTGATTCAGACACCACTTTCTAGAGAAGCACTTTCTGAGGAAAGCACTTCATGGTTACTGAAGAAACACAGCCACGGTGAAAAAAGGTCATTGCAAGAACAAAGCCTGCCTGCTCATGAAGTAGAGAATTTAGAATCTCGGTTACATATGCAATTCTTCTTGTTTAACCCAGAAGCCCGGATGTTAAAGGTCAAAATCACAACCCCCTTAGTTCATGAGCCTCACATGTGTAATGTTAAAAGGAGGAAGCCAGACACAAAAGAGCACATATTAAATGAATCCATTTACAATGGAGACCAAAGACAGACAGGAAGTCCAGGCAGTAGCCACCCTGAGGAGAAGAGGAGAATCACGGGGAAGGGTGTGGGGTAAGGAGGGCTTTTGGGGGGCCGGCAATGTTCTGTGTCGTGTCGGGATGTGGTTGCACAGGTAGGCACACTTTGTGGTAATCCATGGAGCTGCACACGTACTGATTATGCAATATTCTGTATGTGTGCGATACTCTCATGTTAAAAAGGTAAGAAAGAAAAAAAAACCAACAAGAACAAAACAGGGAGGCTAGGCTGTCTTCCCCAGAAAGAGCTTTGGAACCAGCATCAAATTTGTTCTATAAAGAAAAGATGTGTGGGGCAGTTCGGAGTTGGAGTCTGGACTTCTGAGCTCCAGAGCGGTCACATAATGAATCTGTGGTAGTCTGTCACAGCAGCCACAGGAAACAAATACACCGTATTACAAACGGGGACAGCAAAGCTCCCGTTCAAGGCTGCACAGGCAGGAGGCGGTTTCAGGCTGGGCCAATCCTCCTGAGCCCACCGTTCTGCCCATTCTGCCTTCCTGCCTCTCCACGCAGCCTGGCACCCAGAGTTTCGCCACCAGTGTGAGGAAAGTGCCCTGCAGGGAGCATGGCAGGCATCTTGCAGACCACACACCTTCGCAGCTCCAGCATCTGCGGTGACTCCTGCCACGGCGGAGCAGAGCAGAAATAGCTACAGCAATTACAGCCTGAGGAGTCTCTGTACTCTACCGGCTGAACTTGGAGCAACTGCAGACAGAGAGCGACGATGCTCTGCAATTAGTACATCTGTTCTGGGACCGGGAGGACAGGATCAGTGTGGGACACGGAGAGGAACAAAAGGGCAGCACCGAGTCACATAAATGAGCGGGAGAGTCTGGCACCCGGATGAGATTAAAGCGACAGACGCTGCACCGGCTGTCCACAGCTGAGACCCCTCGGCCTGGGCGGCGTGGTAGGCAACCCAGCTTTTGTCCGTCGTTCAACCTGCACAGGGTCTCGGCTAACTGCTCAGTCAGCTGTGTGGTTCATGCCATGGCTTGGGTTCCGTTACTCCCAGTGGATCTTACCGTATATAAAAACCTGAGAAAAAGAGCTTCTGATGGGTCCCCCAGGGTGCACACGTAAAACAGCACGCCTGGGCCCGGGGGCCTGGATCGGCCCTCCCCTCTCCTGCTCCTAGACCCTGGCCTTGGCCCCTGACCCATTCCTCCAGGGCTGAGTTGGAGGGAGGGGGAGGGGGACGAGGAGGCTGCAGAGACCAGTCTCCCTGAAGCCTTAGGACATGAACTTGGTAAGATCAAGCAGGTAGCACTTTCTAAGAACTCCCTGATCCTAGAGTCCATGTTTTTCTTAGAACAGACTGTGCATAGGCTCCCGTACTACGTTATCCCAGAGTGACTCCGCTTTTTACGGGAAGGAGGGAAGAAGAAATCCCACACTCACTCTCCTCGACTCCTTCAACGTGCAGCCTTGGGGCCTCTCACTACAAATTGAAGCAGCGAGGAAAAAGGGGTGCTCCCTCCACTCAGACCTACTTTACACACTCAGCTCTCCACTTGTCTAATTAGTACACGCCAAAGAGGCCTTGGAGCTTGGATGAGTCCTCTGTAAAATTTACCAGAAAACTTCTTCACTCAAGTGTATGATGGCAGGTTAGTTTGCGGGGGAGGGGGAGACCCAGAGGAACTGGCACTGAGCTTCAAAGAGCTTTTGATGCTGCGAGTAGAGAAGTCTTGTTTGATTACATAACATAAAGGCACGGTACCATTGAACCTCTCCCACCTGTACAGGTGAGCAAAATCACGTATGAGCCTCTAGACCGCACACCATGACTACGACACCTTTAAAGTCCAAAAGGGGAAATGGGAAACGTGTTACAGCGCAGCTTTTGCATTAGATTCTTGCACGCTGTTTAAATACATGCAAAGGGTTTAACGGGGCCCCTGACAGATAACGTCTCTCTTGTACATACTGGCTGGCGAACCTTTTTAACAGACACCTTCCCCCAGACGGGCCTGCCCCTTCTAGGGCACAGTAGGGAGCTCTTGTGGGAAACAGCAATGAATAAACAGGGATGCCTCACTTTAAAGAAGCCCATAAACGGAAAAGTGACACTCACAAGCAGGGAAAGGAGGGTAAATTACTCAATGTCTTCTTACTCCAGCAAAAGGTGCCCGAGAAGATTTGTTTAACAGTGAGCTCCTCTACCACAGTTTAAATGGTCTCATTTATAAGCACGTGATCTACGGTAACTATCGGAAAGATGAGGAGGGGAAACCACTGGCACCTTCTAAGTGCTACTGTCACCCAGAGAGGAAGCAAGCAAGCGCTCGCAGCTCGTCTGGAACAGAAATCCTACGAGACGCCTGCCCACTTCCGGCCTTCAGGTGTGTTCACAGCTTCGGCTGCACCTGGAGTGAACGTTAAACCCCACGTGGGGTGCGGGAGCCACGCCGCTGGGAGTCGCTCACTCACCGTCCGCAGTGTGAAGGAGCTTGTGGCTTTTCAACGTCCCTTTTGATTTGAATTTCTTGCCACACATATCACACAGGTGGGTTTTCTCGGTGCTGTGACGGTTCATGTGAGCCTTGAGGTTACTCTTGCTACGAGTTGCATACTCACACAAAGAACACTTGAAGGGCTTCACACCTACCAGAGAAGAGAAAAAAAAATACATATATATGCATGTGCACACATAATTTATTTATGTGTGTGTGTAGCCGAAGGGCTGTCCAGGAGAAAACCCAGCCATAAACACCTTTATTTTTCAAAGTACATGCTGGATACTTTACAAACAGCCCTTGTGCACATATCCCACCCCCATTCTGCATAAAGCCCTGCACCTGCGGGTCTCTGAGCTCACTGCACACTTTCCTACGCCACCCTCTTGCTCGGGCCATCCCTTCCGATGGGGCCCCCTCTCCTCCCAGGCCTGCAGCCTTCCCTGACCCTCCCCAGTCCACGTCCTTGCTTCCCCATCACGGTGCCCAAATCCTATGACTCCGCACCGCTGTGCTGCCCACAGCACACAACAGTGAGCTGTCCACATGTGCCTCTCCCCTCGGGCTGGGGACCCCTTGGCTTTGACCGCCTACGCCCCCAGTTCCTGTCCTCTTTACTGACAGGAAGTCTCCCCCTTCCTAACGGTTATTTCCTGGGGTCTAAAAATAGATCATTCTTATCCCACTTGTAGAAAAGCTTAGCGCTCTGTCCCCCTCCATGAGCCACCTTGTTGTCCTGCCTACAGTACTGCGGGTCCCTAACTCACGGGAAGGGACCTGTGCCCTTGTCTGCAGAGCTTCAGCCCCAAGAGAGCCCACACCTTACCCTGAGTGGGAAAGCAAAGCTGGTGGCCTGCTGTTTCTAACAGTACCCTGATCTCCTGCATCCCAGAGTCCCAGAGAGCGCTGCCCAACAGCTCCCTTCACAGGCAAGCACCCCAAAAGCACAGCCTGTGTTCCTGCCACCACTGCTTCATCTCCTCCCAGCTCTTCCACCGTGTGAATCCCTCCCCAACATCGTGAAGAACAGCGCTGCACCCTGCCGGGTCAGGGGACCCCGCTGTCCTCACTGTCACTCTTTTCTAACAGCAGCCTCTGCTCAGCACCGACCCTACGCAGGGCTGTGGGCACCAGCGTCACAGCCATGGCCGTTCCGATGCGGTAGTGGTGATTTGTTTCACACCAACTGCATCAATCACAGCTGAATAAGTAATGGTTGAAATCACCGATCGCCGCTGGGCGACAGGCACCCCGCACGGTGTGCTGAATATGTTCGGGCAGCGGGAGACCCGAAGACACAGCTCCCTCCTAACGCACTCCTGCAGGAAGCATGCAAGCGCAGCACTCATGGGGCTCCGGTCCAAAAGACGGCTACTCACCTTCATGAGCCCAAATATGACGCTGAAGGTCGGAGCCATTCTTCATGAAATAGAAGTCGCAATACGGACACTTCATGGCTCTCTTTCCAATCAGCCCTTTCAGCTGAACTCTCCTCCCCAGCACCTCAGAGATGGTGCTCATGGAAACCTCTGGAAGAAAGGCAGGATGGTCAGGACCAGCAGCCAAAGAGCCTCAGTACAAGTGAGATGTAAGCGAACCCCGTGACAGCACCCTACCCCCACAAACTAGCCCAGCAGCACAGGTGGAGTCACGGGACGGGATTTTTGACTGAAGAGTTAATCCAGGATCTAATCAATTCTCAGAGATCTAAATATCCATTTACATAAAATGCGAGGGATGGAGAGACAGCATCGTGAGGCAATAGTCAGACAACTGTAGAATGTGAAAACGGTCACCAGGGAGGGCAACCCAGTTTCTCCAACAAAAACAGCAGGGGCCAGGGTGTCGTCTAGGAACACAAGAAACGTAAGTGACATAACTAAAAGCAAAATGCCTGGATCTCGATTCAAATGATCCAATTGTAAAAAATAAATCTTGTGTCAACTGAGGACATTTTAACTGGACTAACACTAGGTGGTAAAAAGGGATCACTATGAACTCTGTATTAACGGCAACAGGGTAGTTAGGTTGACAAAAATCCATATTAGAGATGCATTCTAACGGTTCTTTCCTGGGGAAATCACATGGTGTCTGGGACATAGTTTTAAAAAGTATTCTAGAAAAACAAGCTTAGGGGGGACTGACACAGGACACAATGTCAGCAACATGTAGATAGCTGAGGAGACTGAGTGGAGGAGACATGGGAGTCCTACAAGGAGGTCATGGGACAGCGGGAGAGAACCGGTCACTAGTGTGCAGTGATGTGCACACCATGATGGGGGCATAGGAAGGCCCTCCCCCAGATGGGAGCAAGCAAAGCCTCCCCCTGGGTGGGGCTCAGAGAGAACATGACACATACATAGGAATTAACTAGGCACACGGAGACGCAGCTCAGGCAGTCAGGACGGAAGTAACGAGGTGGTTTGTGCCTCACATGTCTGAGTGGAGTAGAACTGAAAAGAGCAAAGGTGACGGTCATTCCAACTCACTGAGTCTCCAGTGCGTGGGAGGGGTCCCAGGCCCCTCATAAACTACCACACTGGGCAATACAAGTCTATGGAAGGGGCCGGGCAAAGGCACCTGGGGGTAGAATGTGTGTCAGACCAACACCGGAAGTGACCCACGTAAAGGCAGGTACAGTTCATGTTAAAGAGGGGGAGGGGGTTCATGAGACTCGGGCAGAGGTCTCTGAAGACCAGATAAGAGGATGAAATGAAATAACTACAAAAATGCCCAGCTTTAAGTAAAGATGATTGTTTCCCTCAAATTGACTTCCATTTTCCTCCCTCCTTATTTCCATTCTGGGCGGTCGGTATGCAATGCTATGTTTTACAAGGAACATAAGGGTTTCGGCATTAACATCCCGCTCTAACCTGCAAAACCTTACCGGGATGGTTCGTCTTGATGTGTGACTTTATCAGCCGATCTTCTGAAAAAGACTTTTCACACACAGGACAAGAATAACTCCTTTTGTCCTTAACAGAAAGAGAGCATAATCAGTTCACCGTGTTGTCTGAACCCGGGATCTGTGGAGAATTCACCGCCACCACCGTCACCGTTGCCGCCACCACCACCATTTCCAGCATCACAGGTCGATGCACAGTGCACCATCCCAAGAACGTGACATGCAGCCCTGACCTGGCCCCACACAACAGGGAGAGCTCATGAGTGGCGGGGGAGGGATGGCGTCACCTCCACGTCACATGGAGGGATGGGGTATAGAGATGCCGGTCCTGAGCAGGTGGCCGGGCCAGGACAGGGCAGGGCTCAGCCCCAAGTCCACAGCCCAGCAGATGCCTCCGGCCCTCGACACAGGGCATGCACGGAGCTCTCAGAAGGTATCTCATAGAGTCAGGAACGCTCTCGACGGACAGACATTATTAGGCGCACGCTACAGATTAGAAAATTGAGGCCAAGCGCTCCGAGCGCTGGGCTTGAGAGAAGAGCCGGCGCTGGGACAGGGAACGGGTGCTCGCTGGGCTCCTCCTCCCAGCCCAGGCCGCAGCCACCGCGCTCACGCCGCCCAGCCGCCAGCCTCCCCGGGGACAGCGCTCAGGTGGGGAGGCGCGTCTGTGAATGACCACGCTACGGCCCTGCTCACCTGCCTTTTCTCTCAGGCCTCACGTTAGGGCTATTTCACGAAACAACAGTCCCAGAGGGTGGGTGTGATGGGTTAAACCGCCACGCTCCCCGCCCCAAATCCACACATGGAAGTCCTAACCCCTAGTGAATGCGTCAGACCTCGTTCGGAACTAGGCTCACTGTGCACGCCATTACGTAAAATGAAGTCATCAGGGTGGGCTCTCATCCAGCATGACCGGGCCCTTCGATGAAGGGGACATCTGGACACAGACCGGCACCCAGGGAGAACGCTGTGCAGAGACGAAGACAGGGATACGGGGGACAAGGAACATTAAGATTGCCAGCAAGGAGGGAGACCTGGGACACATTCACCCTGAGGAGCAGCCAGGCCGACACCCCGACCTCAGACTACTGGCCTCCAGGACTGTGAGCCTGTCCACACGGCTGTGGAGCCCCCAGCATGGGGGCTGAGGCACGTGGGGGGATCTGAGTGTGCTTTCCCCCAGACTCCTCTGTAGTTGCTGTCGCTGTTACAGAATGTCTCCTGAGGCTGGTGGTGCCCAGAGCACGCTCAGAAGAAAAGCGCTTTATATTTAAAAAACAGAAACGAAACAAAGCAGACGTCCCCCCTGCACAACCAGCCAGTGTGGACACACCTCCCATCCCACATCTGGGTGCCTGGCACTGGCTGCCAAATGCCCGTGACCACAGGGGCCAGGCTCCGGGGAAGGTGTCCAGAGCTTTCCACCCAGCCAACGCCACGGCACGGGCTCAGGGCTTCTCAGCATCTTGTCACTGTCCTCCCAGCACGCCCAGGACCCACGCACAGGAACTCCTGCTCACAGTGCCCTTCTGACAGACACGTGGGCCCCACAAGCATCCTGGGGGGCAGACCTGTAACCCCGTCAGCTATCCCCAGTGCCCTTGTCACCAGAGCTGGTGCAGGCGTTCAGAGGGGCTTTGAAGGAGTTTACAGTGATCTCCCCTGAGCCCCTGCTATTCGATTTATTTATTTTTTCTTATAATCTGATAGTCTGAAAGCAATTTATCTGAGAGCTTATCAGGGCCCCTTATTTCTTGATGCCTTTGAAGACTGTCAGAAGGACACAGGCCGTGCGTGGGAGAGGGTACGGGGAGAGGGGTGCACTCTTAGGACGCATTTATTTTTTTTGAAAACCTCAGTTCCGTCCTGGAGATGAAAACCCAAACTGACAAAGCAAACTTAAAAAGAGCAGTGGTTAAAAGCGTTCCTGGCAGAGGCAGGGGCTGCGAGATCCGCACAGTAATGACGGGAAGAGTCCAGCCCTGGGGGTTTGTTTGCTCTGAGGCTAATGGCCTTCAAAGCAGCAAGGACTCTGAAAGAGGGGCAGTGTCAGCAGGAGACCATGGTCACGGCCACAGCTGGGGTTCAGGCACGGCCCCAGGGCTGTTCTCCCCTCTGAGCAACCCTCACCTGGGTCCACACCTGTGCCCACACCTGTGCCACCAGGTACGTTCACTGCTGCGTAAGTACACCCACAAAATACCTGATAGTAACTTAACAACGTGAGAGGGCCCGCTCTGAACAATTTCTCAGAAACCAAAGACCACGGTTACGGCACCTGCTGCCCTCTGTCGACTCACTCGGTCATTCCTCACACCTTCCAGGGCCCCGGTCACGTGCCAGGCTTTGCACTGGGGACAAAGGTGTGAGACGCGGGCCCTGCCCTGAAGGGGCTCAGGGGCGAAGCAATCAAGCATGCGAACACACGGAGCCCGATAATCACCGCGGGTCACGGAGCAGGTCCGGTGAAGGCAGGCAAGGTGACGCTGAGATGGTGACTGATCTGAATAGTCAGAAAAGAGCCAGGAATGGGCTCCATTTGGGGATGCAACTTGAGACTTATCCCTCCCCCCAAAAGCTGCTGTTCTGCCCCATTGGTTCGGGGCCCCTCGCCTGAGAACAGGGTGCTACTTTGCAGGTAGCAAGCGCTGTTTGCCCGACATCTCCAGCCCCGTGGGCCACTGGGCCGCCCAGAAGCAAACTGGTGTGTGATCACCTAGAAGAGGCCAGGCGCTTGCAGCTCTAGGAAAAGCAAAACCTCATGTCCAATCATTTCCATGCAGTAACATTCCCTCTACTTAAAGAAAAAAAATACAGACGGACTCATTTCCGGAAAGAAGAGGAAGCCGCCTCTGCGTTCTCTGTGCTTTGCTGGCGATACATGATTCCAGCCGACTTCCAGCAATGGCAGGGTAGATGGTTGGAATGCGTGCAGCTTCGTAGTCGAAAGGGGACTACATGCTTCTCAGAGACAGGACACCCGGGTGGGATGCGCCACCACCAGCACCACCTGCTGAGAAGGATGCGTGGCCTCTCCCTGTTGGCCGGGGCTGTGCTGTGTCCCTTACCAAGGTCACCTCACTAAGTCTCCACAGCAAGCCTGGAGGAGAGGACTGTGACCCCCACTCTACAGACGAGGGGCCAGGGTGGGTCGGGGGTGACACCACACCGCTCACGAGTGGTAGGATCCGAACGCGACACCCACACGTGCCCATTCCCCAGCTCGGGACGGTGGCGGTTACCTGTGAGGTCTGCTGAGCGGCAACGCAAGCCAGAGGTAAAGGCAACAGACCGACATGTCCACCATGCGCTCCGCTTCCTGATATTTCAAAAGTCTGTGTCAGGAGAAACTCGTTCAATTAACAATTTCCCAGCCCACCCCCTCCAGTTAGGACGAGGTTTGAACTCAGGCAGATCATCTGTCACAAAGACCCCCCCGATGTGACGCTGATTCGGGACGTCATGACTTACATCACCTGGGGCAACGATTTACAAACTCATGTACTGGGATTCACAGGTCACCCATCTGACACCTCCTCACAGCACTTGCATGCGAACACACACGACACGTAAACACACGAACCACGGGAACACAGTCTCAGAAAACAATACCTACCCTTGGAACTGGTGAGCGATGCTGGTCATTTCTATTCTCTTCTGCTCCATCCCGTTTTTAACATATGCTAACGGTGGGTGATCTACTACTCTGATTTCACAACCCTCTTGTGGATCAGGGACCATAAAAACACAGAGCTGGGTGTTCTACATGTTTCTAATTTAACCCTAAGAGGTAGGAGAAAGGAGCTTGTCTCCACTTCACAAGAGGAGAAAAGGGAGGTTCCAGGAGGCTAAGCAATGCACCCCAGAACACAGAGGTGGGGTTGGGGTCTGCAATCCAGCATGCCAGAACCCAAAGCTCCTTCTCATGGTACAAAGACTGAGTTCTCCCAGGTCTCCCCTTCGCAAAGTCTGCACGGTGCCGTAAGAAGCGGGCTTGCTCCAGAGACAACACTCAACTAGGTCCCCGCATTTCCTGGATTCCAACACATCCTTGACCGTCAGTCATGCCATCAAGTTACTAACGGGAGGAAGAAGGTGGCAAGAAGCAACAATATTCAATGTGCACACGCCTCCCAACCATTAGGGGTATAGCCTCAGCTGAGAAGGGTCACAGAAACAGGAGCTTAGCCACATTCTCCTGGACACAACTGGAATGGAACTGGACATAGGTTCCCTTGGGGTGGGGACTTTATTTTAGATTTCCTTAGTCGTGTACTGCGTGAGGATCTGTGTTGAAAACAGGGAAGTACCAGGATCAAAGGGGACAGCCCAAGTAGACTCTTATCTCCCTGCATCACAAGTACAGGAACCAAGCCCTGTGCTGGCGCAAGGACTGGCCCCAGCTCAGACCAGCACGGCTCTCCCTTCCCTGGACGATGACATCCGTAGGGCACCTCTTCGTCACACAGCTCATTCACGTGACCTCGCGGGAGGCATGGAACTCGCTGCACTACTCCGTAGATGTCCAGGGAAAGCAGAGTAGTGGCTGTCCAGGCTCGGGGGAGGGCAAAGTAAGCGATGACAGAGACCGGGACATCTTCCTACCACGTCAACAGGTCCTCGGTACCTTTGGCTTCACCCCAGAAATAATTTACAGGCTCAAAAGACAAAAGTCTAAAACTAAAAACACAGGGACCCATTTTCATAAACGATGCTCTCTTACAACACTGGCGATTCGGGCCACGGAAACTGCTTGGTTACCCACTGTCCTGACGTAATGGGAAAGGCTTCCTTCCCATGGTTGGTGCTCCCTCCTCTTCTGGTAATTTCCTCCTTGCCTCCTCCCTTGACCAAATCCTACCCATTGAGCTTAGAGCCCCTCCTCCTGGCAGCCCTCCTCTGCCCTGACTGGCCCTCCCCGGTCACTGTGTGATGGCCCTGCGTCCCCTCTCTCGTGGCCACGTTGCCAACACGGTCCACTTGTTTATCGTCCACAAAACCAAGAGCACCTTGCAGGCAGCGGCGGGTCCCACTCACCTTTGAAACCCCAAGGCCTGGCACACGTAGGAAGTGATGTCTCAGGCTTGTGCCCATGAAGACTGAGCAGCCGCCACATGTACACCTTTAAATGTGCTCCAAATGGAAGTACTGCAAACCCCAGCGAGGGCACAGATGGAAACCCAACCCTCCCGACTCCTGAGAGCGCGGGAGAGCGGGCGAGAATCCGGACAACCTCCTCGTTCGCAAGGGCAACGGGCTCACGCTCCTTACACCCTGATCCCTGCACTTCTCTGGCGGGAACTTTCCAACACGTTTATCGGCGTAGCTACAGCACAGGACAAGTCAGCAGAGTCCCAGCCCTCATGGGACAAAGTCTACGTCCACTGAGTGCCTCCAAATGATGTACCAGGGACCAAGAGACCCGCCACCAATGGCGTGGCTGAGAGTCACGACTGGTCGCCGTGACAAGGGCGGTGTGGGCAGTGACAAGAGCGTGGGTCATGGAGAACCACGTGAGCTTGAGTTTCGTCTCTGTTCCGAACCGCGTGACCCCGGGCAACGGCCCCTATCAGTCCGCAATAGAAGACACCTCATCTGCTCAGTGGAGGGGGCAGGAGAATTACATGAGGCCCCATGAGGGCCTGTCTGCACCACAAGGTGACAACAGCAAGAGCTACTTCCCTGTCCCCCTGCACCTACTTCCTTGGGTGGCTCCTCCTGAGTCAACCCTGAAGAGAGAGCCTCTTTGAAGGAACCACAGAAAGTTGAAAAGCAATGCTTCTCTAAATGCCATTTGAACCAAGAAAAATGAAAGCATGCTAAGTTGGGGCCGAAGTCCTTAGAGCGTGTCCCTGACACTCCCCCTGGTGACCAAGAGCCCTGGGGAAATGGCCGGGAAGCTGAGCCCCAGCATCGGGAGCAAGAACACAGCTGGGCTGGACCACGCATCCCTCAGAGACACTTAGTGGTTAGGGTGATGGGTGTGGGACCAACAGGCAGCCCCGGATCACAAAAGTCTTCAGTCCTCAGTCTGTGTTTCAAGATCTCAAAGTCCAGAGCAACGAGTTTCAAAATGATAAGCGGCATAAATAACAGTGGGAATAGTCGCGGGCACCCAAGGCCCACTCATGCCAGGCACTGTTCTGAGATGTCTGCGTATATTCCCCCCCATCATCCTCACCTGAGGATAGGTAAACTGAGGCATGAAGCAGTGATAGGACGCATCTTGAGGCTGGATGCCTGGTGAGTGGCAGGGGGCAGTCTGGTTCCTGGTCTTCATGGCTACGCTCCCAGGCTGCCCCAAGAACCCTGTTCCCGTGCGGGCCGCCCAGGTGACCTGCATGGTGAGGATTTCCGGCACCGGTTTCCCTGTGCTAAGGGCGTCGTGCGAGCAGCACCGGCCGACAACAGTTCTGTGCGGCGGCACGCAGTAGCTACGGCCCAGCCACGGCAGCATGGAGTCGGTCCTCTAGAGCATTTCATTCCAGTGTCCCAGTGACTACACCTGCACACGCACACAAACAAACGAGTGCACGTGTGTGCACTGCGACTGTAGCTGTGCATAATGCGTGTGTACGTGTGTGCACTGGGCTTACTGGGGGACCACTTCGTAAATTATATAATTGTCTAACCACTATGCAATACACCTGAAACGAATATACGATTGAATGTCAGCAAGTTGATAAAAAGTCAATTAAAAATACAGATGTGGAAACGTGTGTCCATATGTCTGCACATATTTGTGTACTTATGTGTCTGTGTGCACATAAAACAGATACTTTTATTAAGAATGCCATATTTTCCCATATATAAGATGATACTTTGGGCTAAAATTATTAGGCCAAAAATTGGGGGCTGTCTAATACATGGCACGAACCACATATTGATTGCTTAATGTTGGGTTAGAAAAGCAGGGGGCGTCTTATACACAGAAAAATACGGTACATTTCAGACAGAAGGCTACCGAGTCTCAGAAAGGACAAGTGACTTGCCCAACGTCACACAGCCTGTGGAAGCTCCCAAAACAGTACTGGAATCCAGGTACCAAACCCCAAAGTGCATGGTCTGACGTACGTGCCCACCTGACACACCCTGCCTGACACACCCTTGGTGACAGCTGCTACAGTGTCAGTGACTTTTAAGCCAGAAAATAGTGACAGAAAAACATCAAATGCCCGAGGGCTCACACTGTGCAGCCTGTGGCATAAAAGGGAACAACCGCCCTTACAACGAGCCACACCCGGGCCGGCCGCGTCTCCAGGATGCGGTTAAGACAGCTCAGCTCACACTCAGGCGGCAGCCTCTTCGGTCAGGTTAGGATTTGCAAAGATAAATGTGCATTCTGTGTGTCACACACAACCTACCCCCAAAAGAATTAAACAAATTCTTACCCTGGTGACTATTAACAGCACCTTGAACACGTTACCTTAAAAAAAAAAGCGCTTCACAGACACTCTCCCTGTTTCCTACAAACAACAGGGTGATGGGACAACAGTGGCTGCCAACCTGGACGGCCTTCCTCCCGTGAACCTGGCCTTGTGCTGACCACCTCACGGGCAGGTGGAGGCTAACGTAACCTCTCAACACCCTTCAGGGGCAGCTACGATCGCCACCATCCCTGTGACGAATCATGAAGGGGCCCCTGCTTTACTTCTATGCTGCAGATCTTTCTCCTGGAGACTTTCTCAGATGCTAAAAAAAAATGCATAGAAAGCAACTTTATTCAAACTCATCTTTCTTTTTTTTCCCCAACAGATGGGAGACTCTCCCTGTGAAAGGAAGCCCTGGCCGCAGGCTCCTGGAAGGAGAACAGCCCCTCTGGCTTCCTGGCTGGACGCACACACACGGGGTAAGACAGGAAGCAAGGGCACCGCCGGCTGCGTACACGTGAGAAAGCTGTGAGCCCCCAGGGGACGCGGGCCGGGATTGGGGCTTCTACTTACCAGCTCTGTGTGCACTTTAAGATGGGCCTGCAGCTTATATTTATCTGGAGTCGAGTAGTCACAGCCGTCAGCGGGACACTTCAGCAAGATGTTACTGTGTTTCTGAATTACATGGCGTTTAAGGCAGTTTTTGGTGATGGAAGAGTAATGACACTGGGAGCAATAATACAGGTGTTCCCGGGTGTGGGTGCGCACGTGCATATCAAAATGCACTTGGTACCAAAAAAGTTTGCCTAAAAAAATATTTTCACATGAGAACAAGGAAGTGTCTTTTATGCTGAATTTGATTTTTTTTTTTTTAATTGTAATTATTACGACTCTGTAACGGCTATGTTCATCTCCCTCTACGGCTGGTTGAGGTCGCCTTTCACACTTTCTACCACATTTCTGGCGGGGGGTTGCAAATATTAAGGATGCTACTATTTTTGCCTGATGTCGAAGATAGGACATGTTTACGGAGCTGTCAAACGCTGTTATGCACATGCACAAATCAGAGCGTCTCTGAACTCTCCTGACCCCTGGGACACTGGATCCAGAGCTGGACCTGCTTCTTGCATGGCCAGCTCTCCAGGAGACTCTGGGGACATGAATAGAACCTTCCAGGCCACATGTGCACTATGCACGGAGGGATCTATTCAGGGCCTCCCTACGAAGAGCTGCAGCCACTTTGGTGACCTCTCTCTGCTCACCTACAACGCGGCCATGACCTACAGTGTGTCGCGTGCCAGAAGAAAGACGCCTCCTGGTTTATGTTCTGGCAGAGGCTGTGGGCGACATGCCTGACCGAGCCCATGTGGTCAGCGGCCTCGTCACCCCGGCTGCCTCACGAGAGTCTCAATGCTCAAGGGCCACGCAGGCGGCCGGCCACCCACCGCTCTCTATGAATGGAGGACACAGCTCTTGTAAAAGCTGTTCTTTGCAAAGAGACGGGAGCTCAGATGGAACATGAGGTGGCTGGCCTGTGGGATCGCGGGGGCCCGTCAGCTGTGCGCCCCACGCCGCCCCTCCTTACCACAGTATTCGCACTCCAGGTCTCCGTACACCTTCCGGATCCGCTCGCACAAGCCAGTGTCCATACGTCTCTTCTGCAAACTGTCCAGGATCCGCACGAACGCGCTCACGTTGGCCCGGGGCTCAGGGGCAGGCGGGCAGGGGTCGGGCTGGCCCAGGGCCCTGTCCCCCCCACCGGCGGCCAGAGGCAAGTCTGAGGCCTCAGCTGGGTTTGACCTGACACACGCGCTGGGCTCTGGTCCGTCAGACGGCAGGGCAGCCGTCGTTGGGCCTTCCCCTGGCAGGCCGGGGGGCTCCTGGTTCTCGCCGGGGCTTCTGGCCTCGGGGGGCGACAGCAGCTTGGCTCCTTCACCCTGAGTCTGGGCAGAGCCCCCATGCTGGGTGCCGGGGGTGGTCTCAGGAGCGGGGTGAGCCTCTGCAGGGGAGCCATCGCTTTTCAACAAAAGCTCTTCGGAAACCACCTCGTGGGCGGGGAGGTCCAAGGCAACCTCCTGGGCTCCCAGCTTGCAGGGGGGCAGAGTGGCCTGGGGGGTGGCCAGAGGCCCAGGCGAGGTCCCCAGCGCCTCTCCTCCCTCCTCGGGCTGGGCCACTTCCTTGGGGGCGCTCACCCCCTGGAACACGAACTCCTCTCCTGCCAGCTGCAGCTGACCACCCAGGGCCTCCTGGTGGATGTCGCCCCCAGGCTCCAAGAGGCAGAAGCTCTGGTTGATGGAGCTGGTGAAGACCAAGGCCTCTGGGGCGGCCCCGTGCACCTCCTTGATGTGGGCGCGCAGCCGGACGGAGCTGACGAACTTCTTGAGGCAGAGGGCGCACACGTACACGAAGGGGTGCTTGCGGACGTGCAGCTCCAGCGCCTGGTACTTGGTGGCCCCGTGGCCGCAGAGCTCACAGGCAAAGGGCCACTGGTCCCCGTGCACCAGCATGTGGCGGTCACGGTCCAGCTCGTTCTTGAACTTGCGCTCGCAGACGTGGCAGTCGTAGAGCAGCTGCCGCTTGCCCTCCCGCGTCAGCAGGCACAGCCCGTCCAGGGCCTCCTTGACCGTCTGGTCCTGCGGGTCGTGCGCCTCCCGGATGTGCTTGATGAGGTTCTTCACGTCCGAGTACTTCTTCTTGCAGAAGCGGCAGTGCTGCTTGATCTTCTTGTGCACGCGCTCCACGTGCACCTTCAGGTGGCCCTTGCTCAGGCAGGTGAAGGCGCAGTCGTCGCAGCAGAACTTCTCGCCCGTGTGCTTGCGCAGGTGCACGTTCAGGTTGGCCTTGATGGCGCTGGCGTAGCTGCAGTGGGAGCAGGCGTACGGCTTCTCGTTGGTGTGGATCCGCAGGTGGGCCTGCAGCGAGTGCTTGAACTTGAAGACCTTGTTGCAGTACTCGCAGGTGAAGATCTTCAGCTGGGTGGGCCCTAGCCTGGGGACAGAGGACAGCACCGTTACCGGCGGGCAAGGCCCTCGAACCAAGCACCAGAGGCTCACACATGAGCTACGGGGGGCTGAGGGCAGGTGCACCTGTCCGCTCATCAAAGAATGGGACTGGAGGCCCCAGCATGGACTAGGCACCCACAGAGATGGGGGGGCCCTGTTCCCCAAGAGCCCATAGTCTGTGGGGCGAGAAGACAGGGGTGCACAGGGCCGCACCACACAGGTATATGCAGGGTGGAAAAAGAAAGAGACATCTAACCCGGATGAAGGTGATGAGGAAAACTGGCTGAAGAGGCGGTGTCTGAATGGAGGTGCAAACAAGGAAGAGGGAGGCAAGAGGAGGAAGAGGGGACAGATGCGTCCCGAAGCTGACCTGCGCAGATTTTAACAGGACTGGGTTTAATGGAATGCATGAGGCCTGCTCCCTGAGTCCACATGCAATCTGCTTGGCTGTTCTGCTCACTAGCGTCAATGATCCAGATGCGGGGGTAGGCGGGATGGCTCAGTGGGTTAAGAGCTCACTTTGCAGCCCGGGGACCAAGAAAGTCCTCATATACACTAACAATCGCGTGGGGCTGTCAATCAGATACCACTAAACTGTGCCCACTATGCCTGCAAAGTCTCTATTTAGGGAACTCGCCACCCAACTACATCTGATCAACACAGGCTGTCTTGTCCTTAAACTGAAAACAGGTAAAGGGATTGAAGTTCATAAACACCAGAGGATACGATTCACATAATGTAATTAAAACATTCAGATGTGAAAGTTACGGGTACGCCCGCATGCTAAACCTAAGGCTGATTTAAGGAAACCAATTTGGATCTTTCAAATGATGAAAGTCTCTAGAAGGGATACATGTTATCGGTACAAAGCACCACAGGAAGAAACCCTGGCTGGATTCATACCATTCACTGTGTAAACACATCACGGTATTTCCTTCTCTAATACAAGATGTGTATGGCCGTTGGAGGATCTTCCGCTCTCATTTTATTCCTGTGTATTATTACACAATTACCTGAAAGTCCCCAGGGCCTTTTTTCGGGCCAAAAGAGATGAATCTGATGAAGACGCTAAGCAGCTGGCATCTGACACAAGTTCAGGCCACCGTGGCTGTGAACTGATGCACAAGCTGCCAAGTGCGATTCCTGTTAGATTATCTTACTCAGATGCTCCCTACTTGGTGGAAGAGGCACTCTCACCCATGCGTTCTAGAAAGCTATCAGCGACCGGCTGAAAAGGCCAGAGCCCCTGACTCGGTCATTCCCATCCTGGGAATGTCGCCGAGAGAACAAATCTGCAATTTAAATGCAGATACTCACTGCGCTGTGTCTCACACCAGTTGAGAGTGGAAAGCCGTTGGAAGGTCCCAACGTACAGAACGACTTCGCACATTTATTTATTTTCATTCATTCAGTTAAAAAAATAAAAGTCTTTTAAGCAGTGAGGATACAATAGGGGCAAAACCAAAGACAACTCATACTCTCTGAAGCTCACGCCCTGGAGGAAGGATGGGCCAGCCTACGAGCCGTGAAACTCAGCCCCAGCAGCTCCAGCTGTGATGGGAAAGGCACGGTGCTCTCAGAGCAGGCAGGGCAGGCGACCCTGAGGGCTGGACACCTGAATACAGAGCTGAAGGGTGACCAGGGAGCAGGGGTGACATCCAGGAAGAGGAGGAGGCACTGGCAAGGAGAGATCAAGGAAGCAGAAAGGGCCCAGATGGCTGAAGCAGAAGCTGGCACCCAGAGAACTGAAGAGAGCGCAGGACGGAGAGGCGGCAGCTGGGAGGGCCCAGCAGACCCGTTCTCCCAACAACCACGTGAGGCCTCAGAGGGTACAATCAAGTGGGCACCTTCCGAAGATCTGATTGGCTGCAATGGCCAGCGTGGAGCAGATTATAACATGTCCTTGCAGTGTGACAGCGTGTGGCTACAACACAGCGTTCCTGAATAATCTGAGTAACAAACGGAACTCAGTACGACGTGACTCATATTGCCAAACAAGATACAAAACTGCACATACACTATAAACTCAATTTTACAAAATGTAGGGACTGAAAAAAGGCTGGAAGGAAATACATTAATAGTATTAACAGTAGTTATCCTAGGGTGGTGAGATTGCAAATGTTTTCCATTTTTTTAAAACCGTTTTCTGGACTTCCAAAATTTTCTACATCGTAAATCTGTACCACATGTGTACGAGAGCCTGAATGAAATGACCCGACATACTGCTGTGACCTAAAAGGTTGTATCTGTATGTTACAAAGCAAAACCAATATGTAAGAAAGTCTCTTTCTATCTTGTAACTTACACTCTAAATATTAATAGACCGCAGGGCAACAGGAATACAACATAGGTCTGTTAGCTCAGGGCTGAGTATATTTATCCGTCACTGGATCCCATTTAGTTGAACTCCTCCCCGACAGACCTTGAAATACGAAGATAATTGGCTCAGGTCTGCAAATCAACCTGAGTTGAGACCACAGTGGTCTTCCAAGTGAATTCCCTTACAGTTTTGCCAAAGAAATGAGTATGTCTACGGCTACATCGACCGATTCCGTGGCTCGAGTCTGCAAGAATAGTGGTCTGAGGCCACAAGTTAATGAAGCGCCCCCACGTGATATTACGTTGCAGTTTAATAAGAGCCAGGCACTTTCCACATGTTTTGTTGCTGATTCTCAGGACGCCGAATCAGAGAGCACTGCAGTGTCATGGCTGCTGTGACGGAGGCCCCGGGTCACGTCACAGCAGGCAGGAGCTTCATTCAGGCGGTAGTTGTGCCCATACTGGTATCTCTCACGCCCTCAGTACCTAACACTCTAGAGGTATTTCATCTGCTGAGCTGAACTCTAGTAGAAGGCTCTAGAACCAACCCAGGTCTACTGAGACTGAAAGCACCTTCTCTCGCCGAGAACACCACACTTCCCCTCTTCTGGACACAGAGGGAAGCCACGGGCCCCTGGCATTTTCTTTGTTTTCCTCTCAGTGGGGACATGATTGCAGAGCCCAGGTGACATTTGCTGCTCTACCTCAGCAGGTACACTTCACAGTTGCCCCAGAGACCTTGGGGAGCATGCGGAGAACAGACACAGTCCTCCCTGTGGGGCATCTACTGACCGACACAAAGGGGTTGGCTCTCAGGTTAAACCAAGGAACCAACGTCGGGGGAGCCAGGATGGCTCGGCGGATTAAGCGCCTGCTTTGCAGCCACAGGGTCCGGGGATCAAGTACCAGTCCTCACTGCAGCCTGTGCAGAGCTCTGTGCTGAACTGGGGCGTGCTTCCCTTGTAGGAGGTCCCCCCGGTTCAGCCCCCGCCCAGAGTGTGCTTCCCATGCGGGAGGCCCACAGCCTGGTTCCCGCCCTGCGCAGCCCCCAGCCCACCTGTGTGGAGTGAAACCAGATCGAAAACAGATGACGTGCAACTATGGAGACTGCTCTCGGCCCTCCCCCTTCTCTCACTCTCTCTCTGTGTCAAACAAAAAGAAAAGAAGGAAAGCAACCAAAGTCCTTTACGACTCAGAGTCCCCAGAACCTAGCATGCGATGCCTCCTGCCCTTGGTGGCGGTCACCGAGGTCAGGCTCTGCCCTGTCACCGGAGCACGCGTTCACCTGCTGCACTTCATGGGCTGCTCATACGGCGTCTGCTGAATGGCGTACTCCTGGTACCCTCTCCGAGGACCCCGGTCGGCCGCGGCAGACTCGGGGTTTGCGGCTCCTGTCTCCGGGGGCCCAGCCTCCACTGGCACAATCTTGGTAGCACCTGAGGGGGAGGCACAAGGCACAGCACGTTAAGGGGGCACCGCGAGGGGTCCTGACCCACTTGGGGGGCGGGGGCCGGGCCTGGAAGAATATTTCCTGACTGTACGATACCCGTGCAAGACTGCTCTTCAGTTCACACACTTAACCTGTGTGTGTGTGTGTGTGTGTGTGTGTGTGTGTATATACACACGTGCACACATGTGTGGGGAAGCCATTCTAATAGTCTATCAGAATGGCCCAAGGTACATTTTCACTTTATCTGGTTACTGAAAAAACAAAAATATATATAGGTGCATGCGTACCTGCGAGGTTTTACGTGGGCCGACAGGTGTCAAACTGCCTAAATGTAAAATGGCATCAAAACAGAACAGAGTAGTGGATCAACTGATCAACACTGAGCAGGCGTGGAAGCTGCATGGGGTCCAGTTCCAGGTAAGACGCTGCCTCCACCCTGTGTGACGTGACGGGTTTGGAGTCGGCACTTCACACACGTACACACACGTACACATGTGTGCGCACACACGTATCAAGTGTGTTCAAGAAAAGGCTCTGACTACGCCCTTGTGTGCGGACCAGCACAGGAAATTAATGACACTTTTCACCCCACAGGAGCATCTATTCAGGGCATTCATTTAAAACAACAAGTCTACTGGCATTGAAAATTCACACTTAAAAGGCTGGAGCTGTTTTGAAAAATCCTAAACTTGTTTTTGGTTTTCTTTAACTTTGACACCTATCACCCCAAATGGATAGGAAAAAAATAAATAAGTAAAAAGAAAACATTACTATACTTTGGCATCTCCTACCATAAATTGCTTTTAGTCTAGGAAGGTATCTCTTCCTGGAAGAGACCATTTAAAAACAAAATTAAAAGTAGTATAACATATCCACCTGCTATTTCACACGAAAGGGAGAGAGAAATTCCCAGGATTATAAACAAATATTCGATGAACCCACTAAAAATGAAAAAATAAAGGGGGGCGGTGGGGTAAGACCGAGGAAATTTAGTGCCCGGCACGGGTCCTGGAGAAGCCTGGGTGGGTCCATCTTACAGTGAGGGGGGTGGGGCATCCAGGAGCCTGGCCCGGTGAGGGACGCAAAGGAAAGAAACCCTCCCGGTGGCCACTGCTCCTCAGTGGCCCTGGAATGGTAGGGGCGGGTCCTGGTTACAGGGTGACGGAGGCCACACAGCGGGGCGGCCCTCGCGACCTTCCCCTGAGCACCGCCAGAACAGCCCAGGTCTGCCTGAGTTCGGACTGTGGGTAAGCAAAGGGAGAGCCCCACAGTGAGCCCGGGGCCCAGCGCCCCAGGGTGCAAGCTGTCAGGCTGCCCTGGGTCCAGCCCCGCCCAGAGTCCAGCTCTGTCACCTCCCACTGGTGGCGGTTACCTGGGATAGCTTCGTGAGCAGTTAGAACCACGCTGATGATGGGTTTCTTCGCTCCGGAAACCTGCCCCGACTCCTTCCCTGGGGAGATCTTCTGGACTTTCTCTGTTCTCTGGGCCCGCGGTCTTCTCGGGGCCTTTTCTCGATCTTCTTCCTTAAACTTCTTTTCCAGGTCAAGGTCAGACTCGTTACCTAAGAAGCAGATCCCAAGATGCATGAAATACCTTCGTATGACCGCGACTGAGTTGGAGAGGACACATAACCCTTTTACAGGGCAGTAAACACACAGGTGTGACCGTTCAATACAATAAACAAGTGTACATGATGTTCTGGTTGGGGGCTCTGGGGAACAGATAATGCCAACCACAGACGCATGAGGCAAAGGGGTGGGGGTAGTAAAAACGGCGGCATTCCATTGGAAGAAAGGACAGCTGGTGAACTGAACGGGTTCAAAAGACACCCAAAGACTCTCAAGAATGGATATGTCAGAACAATGACTAACTTCACGTGGCTAAACTTGGCATTAGCCTGAGGGGAAGAAATGCTTTGATATCAGAGTGAAGGCGAAAGCAGCCAGCAAGCCCTTGCATGCAGGCTATTAGGTCCCTAAGAGAGAAGGAAGCAGAGGGAGGGAAGGAATAGGAAGGAGTCTGAGACTCACAGCCACACACCTGAAACAACCTGCCCAAGGATCGCTTCTTCGGAGCTTTATGTCGAGACAGGAACAATTCCACACGGCCCTTTATCAGAGACGTGTGCGGAGTGGGTGGGGGTTGGTTGGGTGGGCAGGCAGACAGGTGGACAGTGGGGGCTCAGAAAGCGCTAGAATCATCAGGGAGGTGAAGTCGGAACCATGCAGTCATAAGGCAGAAGCCGGAGAAGTGGGAGGAACCAAAGGGAGACAGCCTGAGGCAACTCGGTACTTCTGTGCTTCCTATGATTCAAGTCTGTGCACAGCCAGACCTGCATATCAATGTAAGTGACAAACGCCGGGGGTTGGGGACCCCGAGAAGGGGGTGTGGGCTGGGAGAAGCTGGCGTTCCCAGGAAGGCAGGCGGGCTGGCTGAAGGACAGTTCCCTCCAGAGGAGGCACGAGGAAAAACAGGCTAAAGCAGAGGGATCTAAACACGCACCCTTATCGTCGACGTTCTATGAACCACAGTCTTTTGGGACTTGCCTCCCTAATCGGGCGGAGCCGTCTGGTCCGTGGGGCCAGTCACCCGGATGGAAGACAAAAGGGGACCATTTCTAAGGAGCTGGCTACGGAGGGAAAAACCACCTGGCTGAAACTGCCTGGGGAACACTCCACGTGAAATTCAGGCCTAGACGTCAAGGGAGGGTCTGGCTGAGGAGGGTATTGGTAGGACCATAGCGGGTGGCCGAGCGCTTGGGAATGAGGTAAGCAGTCACTAGCGGCAGTCCCCAGACATCTCCAGCCCTTGCTGGTCCTGGGCACATGGCCGGGCTGCACTTCCTGCCCCCAGCCCCCCTTGACATCTGTTCTGATCAGCAACCTGCATAGCAGGTGAAGCCATCCAGGGCTCTCCTTTCCTCTTGCACGGGGACCAGGTATGCTCAGGACGGTGGCTGCTCCCCGTGCTGTTGCAGCAGGAAAGGAAGCCTGGGTGTGTTAGACCACTGCGAATCGGGGATGTGTGGGTGTTATACAGGCGTAACCTGCCCTGCACCGGCTGACGAGGTAGCAGCAGTTATGTGAGGAGCAGGAGCAGCCGCAGAGGCAGGAGAATTGTAGGGACAGAGGGGTCACAGACAGGGACAGTAATTGTGCAGCGCAAAGCCCCACGCTACAGCACGCAGCAGATGGAGGGTGCACTACCTCTGCCGGGTTCCCACTCGCCGCCTCACAGCAGAGATACAAGGGGGGTTTTCAAGGCAGCGAAGAGATGCAGACATGACTGTTACAGCTCCTTCCACAGAGAAAAGCGCGCCATTCCGAGATGGACCCTGCACTACCTTCCCACCAGCAAATTTCAAGCACGACTCGTTCACAACAGCTTTCGGTCACAGCAGCCATCACCACGGCAGCGGTTTTGCTAACACAGCTATAGTAGAAGACACTCGGCATACTGTTGAAAAGAATTTTCATGAGGATTCTAAGTGCATTTTAGGTAAAAATCTTAGAATAAATGCCTCGTCGCCTTTAGGAAAGATTTCACAAGAATAAGAGTAGCTCTTTGAGACCCTCCTTGCATAAAACAACCCCAGAAACAACGTGCTTAGAAAGGTTCTGAAGTCATTCTTATAAACTTGACATATTGATTTCTGTAGGTTGCAAAATGTTTTTCAAAAACACCAGCTGTTGCACATAACGGCATTTAAAAAAAATCTGTTTTCCTTGTTTCTTCGACTATTCAAATGCGGAATAAAATAAATAAACGTTGAGCACACATCAAAAATGTGGTTTTAGCTTGCCACGGTTCAGTGCCGGGAAGAAGTTTATTTTGTTTTCCTCTAATTGTTTGAACAAGCTCAAGAGTTGAGGTCAATTGTTTGAAATGTCACTAAGCTGCTCTTTACAGAGCTTGTATTGAAACAATTATGCAAGAAATTTTCCAAAGTGTAATGTTGTGCTTGGCAAAGCAGGGAGCGCAGAGCCATCGCCTGCATGTCAGCCACGAGGCAGCTGGGCGGAAGGTCATTTCTGCATATTTTAGAGGCATCAGCAGTGGCCAGAAAGGCACAAACACCAGGACTTCCACCTTTCTGCTTGGTACTTATTAAAGTCTGTTCCGTCACTCAGATCCATAGAACACAAGGCCATTTTCTACCCAGTGCATTACCAGAGGAAGCTGATACGTGCCTGTCTGCCATTACCGAAGACACTGCCCAACGGATTACAGAGCAGAAATAAGCATCGCAACCACACGAAGCGGGGCTTCCCTTTCTCACGAGGTTAGAGGAAAAGCTGACAGAGGTACAGTGAAGTAAATACAACACCCCCAGAGTAGAACCAAGGGGTTTTAAGGTACTAACGGGCAGAGTGGGCTGCCCATGTGGAAGCAGTAGGGAGAGAGGGACAGAACCTCAATCCGCCTGCCAAGGAGGGTGAGGCTGGGTCATCCCCACCAATCAACTGCCTCAACTATAAAACTATGAAGTTGGGTCTAAAAAGGGATTCGGCTGATGCCATATTCTTAAAACGGCTCAACTGCAGAACTAGAGGCCAGATCTGTGGTTGTTGGGGGTCAGGGTGGGGGTAATGGTGACGCAGGATTTGTCGGGGTGATGCGAGTTGTCTCCCAAGTGCAGTGGTGGCAGCACAGATCCCCATGTGTCATAAATGACAGGATTACACACACGTCCTCTCCCCGCTGATGCCCTGGTTTTGATCCTGTGCTACAGTTACTTACATAAGACGTAACCATTTCGGGAAACAGGGGACAGTGTACAGGAGACCTCCCACCCAATACAATCTTTGCAGCTGCCTGTGAATCCGTAATTACTCTGAAAGTACAAAGTTTTTACTTTTTAAAGGGTTTCTCAGACTCTGAACCCAACTCATGACTTTCTCTCTATGGACCCTATGATTTGAAATAGTTTATCAAACTGCATGTATTAAGATAATTCCTTTGGTTAAGAAATTAAGTAAGATGGTTAAGATATAACCATCTTACTTTCTTAAGAGTCACCCCAAACCATCTACTAAGAGACCCCTGTGACCTAGACCCTCTGGGCATCAACTACCAATGACATAGTCGATTCAAAGATTTTTCACAGCAACAGTTGGTGATCATTACCAAAATGAGCACTTTCCCAGACAGGTGACACTTGTACAAATGCATGCTGTTTCCAAGGAATAGCCGAGCCACCAAGAACGGGCCTGAGGAGCAAGGTCTCTTTAAGAACCCCGCTCCCCCACCCCCCCCCACCCCCCACACACACACCTGCCGTGGGCGGCTCACCTGCTCCTCCCTCCTCCTCACCCAAGTCCAGCACGATGATGCAGATGTGCTTCCGGAGCTGGCGCAGGTTGGAGAACTTGCGGCAGCACTTGGTGCACTCCAGGCTGCCCGGGCTCAGGCCGCCGCCGTCCGCAAGGCCCAGGCCCAGGGGACTGTCCCCACGCGGGCTCACGAGGCTGTCTGCCAGCTCCTCTTCGGCGCTGGGCTTCTTTGTGGACCCCTTGGGCCTGCCTCGCTTCCGCTTCAGGACCGACAGCTCTGCAGAGGAAACAGGAGGGCACAACGTGGGCACACAAGGCGGGGGTGCGGGGCACGTGCACACCTTCCGAGGGTGCGGAGCCATATGCTCCGTGTCACGCTTTATTAAGGATGAAACGTCCGAGACAGCTCCAGAAATGAATAGCGGCAAACCATAGGTTTGGTGCTATTAGAGTATGGTATCTTTGCACCTAGACGCGAATACAGAATCAATTCAGTAACTCTGTGACTTGGGAAAGCATTTGATTAGGACCTCTGCATGTGCTGCTTCTAGAAAGTGGGGCCCACCAGCCCCCCTCCCCCCTAGTTCCCAAACCAGCCTCATTGGGAACCAGCACCTCTGCTTAAACCCCGGTCTCAGAAACTGCTTCAGGACTTAGTGCCAAAGAGTGTTCCTAGGCTGCTGAGGTTTTTATGCTCCTAATGAGTTATACAATTATTCACATTATATCCAGGCATCATGATTATTACAGCCAGTCTTCTGATGAAAAGAATAAAAAACAATTACAGTCTAAAACCACAAATTATAGGACTAACGACAATATTTTTCAAGTTTCCTAGTGACCTAGCGACTTAAAAGGTTCTGTGACTCGGCACATGTTCCAGAAGCAGAGCTAAGACTGGGTTTCCTTATTCCAGCACCAGATCTTCCCACTGAGTCATGCAGCTCTCAGGTCGGTTCTAGATTCACAAATGGAGCCATTGGGCAGGGTAGCGGGGCTTAGGTTGACTTGTGTTCAAATCCCCCCTGAGCTTCTGTCGCTAACATGAAAAAGTCACAAACTGAGTCCATGTTGTAGAGTCACCATTACTAAGAGCAACCCACCAAAATGCTGAGCACAATACTTACGTGCTCAGTAAATGGCAACTGTTCAGTAGGATGGCCACCGGCATTCGTATCCTGATGTGGACTCTCGCTAAAGAAACTCATACGCCTTCCCAGCCAGTCCATTGTTACAGCCTGCAGTTCTTCGATGCAGCACCGTTACTGTGCCCTATAGCACCTGTTCCTTGATTTCTTCATTTTAAAATACCTCACACACCAAGAAAGCCGTTGCAGAACTAGGGACATGCCAACCTCAGTGTGCCGAACAAAGATCGTGGATAAAGCCAGCTTCTCGGTCAGTCTCTCACTTTGCAGCTCAATCTCTAGGCAAACCCACTGGAGAACTGAGAAAAGTCCTGAACGCTAACACTGTCAGGCCCTGACCATCAGTCTCCCTGCCATTTACTTCTGACCAGCCCAGGATGCAACAGGGAGACGGCGCATTATTTCTCAGAAACGAGGGAGAGTGAGGCTTTCGGGTTCACGGGGCACACAGCAACCCCCTCTGTGGGACAGTGGCCCCGGACTGCTAGGCACTGAGAGGCTGAAGGCATCCAAGGCCTGTTCAGCATGGTGTTATCAGCAGCATGAGGAGCTGCCACAAACTCACAGCAGCGACTAGGAACTATCAGGCAAGTGCATCTCGGGCACTGCGCTGAGCACCTCACGTGCATTCCCTCAAGTCCCTGAGGGAAGCATTAGTAACACTCCCATTCAATGGAGGGGAACGCTGAGGCTTAAGATGGACTAATTTGCCCCAAGACACAGAACTATAATACTGTGTGGCAGAGCTAGGGTCTGAACCCAGATTGGTGTCCAGATCGGCGTCTGAACTTCACGTCTGTCAGCTCAGTTGGTATCAGAGCACAGAAACAGCACGTTTTGACCTTTAAGTTCTGTGGGAAAATGACAATGATGTCACCCAGCCTCAGTGTGATCCAACTCCTGAACCAAAGAGCAGACGGATACAAGGAGAGGAGGGCAGGCTGCTGAGGAGCCGTGCACCTACCATGTGCAAAAGCCCTGTGCCTATTTGTCTCAGAACCCGTTTTTAAAGAGGGCCAGCATCTTACGTCCCTTCAACAGACGACAAAGGCACTTGCCGAAGCCACCAGCAGGGCACAAGGCCAGGGTGCATGCAGGCTGAGTCCCGTGTGACGGCCCCGGAGGGTGGGATGGGCCGGCACTCCAGGACCACGCTGAGCTCTGGGGCACGGGCTCCATCAGTCTGAGCATATCTATGCATGTTCACCTAGAAAGCCTGCTACTAACTCATCGGTCCAGGATGGGGTGCCTGTCTGTAGGCCTGACAGTCACACAAAAGCTCCAGGACTGAAACCTGAGTCTACCTGAGTCCCAGGTGTGGGCTCCTCCCATGAGCACGTGCACGCTGCCTCCCAGAGCTGACCAGGGCTCAGGGTTCAGCGGTCAGTACCAGGGCGAGTACAGCCGCCTACGTACACGCAGAATGACTTTATTTGGGCTAAGGGCCCCAAAGATATAACACAGAGATTTAAATTTAGATGACAACTTCCCCTGGGAAGTCTCCTCTTACCCTCTTCACAGCCCTTATGTGGCCCTAGAAAGGCATTTTGCTCACAGCACTGAAGCTGCCTCACTGCCAACCACCTGCAGGGAGCTGAGCCCCCAGGAGCACGCCTGGGCCACCCTGGACTCTCAGCGCCTCCAGGCGTAGGCATGGAACAAAGAAACGGAAGGAGGGAAGGGAAGGGAAAGAAAGAGAAGAGCTCCCGTTAGAAGTCTGAAAGGGGGAAGGAGATGGAAGAGCCAAGCAAGACTCTTGGGAGACCCATCAACTCCTCTGCCAGCCCGACTGTCCGGCCTCCGCCGGGATGATCACCTGTGTGCGCATGCACACACACCACAAACTCACCTTTATACACACTCACAGACACAGTACCACACACACGCTCATGCACACACACATATACCACACACTCACCCGCATACACAATCACTCACAGATACAATCCACTCACACTCCACACACACGAGAGAGAATGAGCCTGTTCCATTAGGCATTTTTTTCTTGGACCACAGTCAGAGACTTGACTGGGGAAAGGGAAGAAAAATGGAACATCTTCTGCAGACCCACTTCCTACATGAGCGAAAAAGATTAAAAGGCGATAAAAGAAACCAGAGGATTTAAGAATTTTCATGTTATAAAGCGAGACCAAAATGATAAATCAATTACTACTCGGTTAAAGGTTTAAGGAAACCATTTCAAGCATCTCTCAACATAAAATGAATTGTGAAGGTTAAACCTGAACAGAAATCATTAGAGAGAAACTAAGCCTCTACAAGCCTCAAATTTTATGGACTCGCACAAAATAAATAAATAAATAAATAAAAACTTGAGGTTCTTAATAAAAGATTTTTGAAGAATGTTTTCATATTAAGATTCTGAATTATTAAAATCTTAAGAAATACTTTTTAAAATTAAATTGCAGAGGCAACTAATCTTCCGTATACATAAGTAAACAAGAGAAAATGTATTCAAGAAGAGTTTAAGTCACAAGTAAATTAGTTATTAAAGGGAAATGAGTTATAAAAGTGGTTCCATAGTGAGAATCTGATGGGCATGCAACGCCAGACCAGCTGGACCCAAACCCCATCCTCCCACTTGCTCACTAGGTAGCCCTGAATGCAGACGTACCTTGTTTTATCGTGCTTCGTTTTACTCCGCTTCATAGATGTTGCATTACTTTTACACAATGAACGTAAGACTCCCACCAGCAAAAAGATTTACGAGTTGAACAGGGTTTTTGCACAGTGTCAACCCAGCTTCTCTTCCCCAAAGCAGAGAATCCGTTGTGAACCCTCAGCTGAGACGTGACTATGTGTGACTTCCCACCTCTCTCCTGCTTCCTCTAAGTGGGAGGAGGACAGATCTGTGCACGGGCTGAGATGGGCTGAGGGATGTCAGGGACACACCGCCGGCGTGAGCTGATGCTGACCCAGGAGGGTCCTCCTCCTGTCCACTTACAGGTGCTGGTTCTCCGAGGTTTCAGCTCCGCCTCGAACAGTAACCAGCCGAACTCTGACCCCTCCACAACTTGATGGTCTGTCGGTGCATGTCTCTGGGCACCAGGACAGGCCAGAGGGACCCATTCACCAGCATCTTGGGTCTGGAGTTACTCTTTGCTGATGGCATCAGGCAGGTGATCAATAAGCCAGCCCACTTAGAAATGCATCTGAATACTCCCAGGAGAGGGCGGCTGGATTACTAATGTGAACTGATGAATCCCACGATGGGATGTCCCCGCCACAGACTGCTCTGTAGGGGGACCAGCTGTCTCGCCTTATAAAATGGTTTCGTGAGGGCGTTCTCCTAACTTCTGAACCATCTATTTATTTTGTCTGTGGGGACTTAATTACAGTGCCTGAGTGGTGTCTTCAATCCATCCTCCCCCTCCCCCCGCTGCAACTGACCCCACCCAATGGGGGATGTGTGGACCCCCAGACCAGGTGTATCTCACCTGGCACCTGAACCGGACATGAAGGGTCCTGTGTGAATTAAACCTTTTTGCAAGTTGAATCCCTGTTCCAACGGTACGTAATCAGTGCAAAAATGGTGTTTTTAGGATTTCATATACTTACTTATTTATGGTGTGTGTTATGAGAACAGCTTCCCTTTATTGTCTTCTCCGTGCTAGGTGTCATCCTAGGTGCTGTAGTTACATTCTCAAACTTAAGTTCACAGCCCCCCTTGTGACAGGTCTATCTGTCTTCATTTTTCAGATAAGCAATGTAGAGCTTAGAGAAATAACATCACTTGCTTCAGGTAATGTAGCTAGTAGGTGCTAGAGCTGGGTTACACCCACACTTATCTGACAACAAGCTCATGATTTTTATACTGTTGGATGGTGCCACCTTCATTTGTTCATCCATCCATCCATCCATCCCTCATCCATCTATTATTTATCCATCCATCCATCATTCATCCATCATCCATCTATCCATCCACCATCCATCATTCATCCATCCATCCATCCCTCATCCATCTATTATTTATCCATCCATCCATCATTCATCCATCATCCATCTATCCATCCACCATCCATCATTCATCCATCCATCCATCCCTCATCCATCTATTATTTATCCATTCATCCATCATCCATCCATCCATCATCCGTCCATCCAACCATCATCCATCCATCCATTCCCTCACCAACTTGGAACTGGAGAAGTACCTACAGGGTCCACATATAGGGAGTTCAAAGACATCTTATTTGAGAAGATCTACAATTAGACACTGATTGTGACTTTTTGGGTTGGAAATTCAGACTTTTTAGGTTTCTATGCCTACCAGCCAACAGCCAAAGACACCAGAGAGAAACCTAGACTCAAACAGTAATGGAGAGCAAATCAGCGTCGTCACCATAGACCCTTGCACACCCATGGGTATGGCGCTCACCAAGCGCCTCGGCCCCCTTACCATCTCCCGGCTTGCTGGGGTTGGGGGGCTCTGGGATACTCAGAGGCCTGAGGGGAATGATGATCTCATCAACGTTCACCCCTTCTTCTGTGTGCTTCTCAGACACGTGGGAGAGGAGTTCCGACTGATTTGGTGAGAAAAGGTTACAACATTTACACATGAAGATGGCCGTGTTTTCTGTAAGGAAAAAAATAAAACAGATGTGAGCTCCTCTTCACAAAAAACGATGACTTCCAAAGACCCGAGGAAAATACTGGAGGCTCTAGCAGGCTCAGCCACTCCCGGGGGCCCCCCCGCACAGCCAGGCCGCACCCCTCCAACTCCTGGTGGCCCTGGTGATCAGGAATTCTTTCTTCGGTATTTCACGTCCTCAGCCCTGCCACACAGGATCTCATAATATAGACCTCCCTGTCATCCAAACCTGAGCCACAGCCTAGATCACAGCTATTAACTACCCAACTGAAAAAAAAATTATATCTAAACTTCATATGGACTGAACTTCACTGACGGCAATTAAGTCTTCTAGCCAGACTCTCTTAAATTAGGGGCAGGGGAAAAATGGATCAAAACAGCATGTCTCAGGAACCAAACCACCTTTCACGGGATGGCACGGGAACTGAGAACAAAAAGGAAGGGAGCCCGTTGGCTTTCGGAAGCCATTTAATTCCTATGTGAAGCAGAACATCACTGAAACGTTGTTACTGCTTTTAAATTCTCTGAAGACAGCGCACCCCACCACCGTGCCTGCCCCGGTAGGAAGACGCTTCCGCAGCTCACCCTGGACGGCCCACAGGACAGAGGGCATCGCAAGGGCCTGCGCGCTGAACCCCAATCCCGGCTCAACGACACTGTCCCGGTAACTTCTGCTTCTTCCTCCCTTCCCTCATCAACCCTTCCCTCTCTGTGCTCCCCACGGGCTGTGCTCGCTCCCTTCTTAAAACAAAACAAAACAAAAATCTCTCTTGACCTCCACTCCCTCCTCTCCCCACCTCATTTTTCCCCTTCTCTTGGTAGCAAAGCCAGAAAGAGGCAACGAGAAGTGTGGCTACAGTGAGCACAGACCCCGCCAGGCCCGGGAGTCACAGACAAGAGACGCACTCTGGCTTCCAAGGGGCTCTCCATGAACAAGCAGGTAGAGTCCTGAACGAAGAGCATTCTTTCCTACCAGACAACACGTGAGACAGAAACTTAACAAAGGACAGCACTGCTTCGGTGACGAACGTCTCACGAATACGGCTGATCGATACTTTATGTTTTTCCAAGGCGTGCTTTACTTCTAAGGAACCCAGGCTGCTTCCCAAGTGAGCAGAGGTTGTAGCAAGACTTTCTGTCTCCATAGGAGGCTGTGCTGCATTCAGCGTGCTTCCTGCTGATTCTAAAAGCACCTGTCACTCAGGCGAAAGCGGTCTGTCAATCTCCTCCTCCAGGTGAGGAGGCTGAGACTGAGGGAGGACAGGCAGCTGGCCTGCATCCCAGATGCAGGAGGCAGAGACCAGACCGCGCTACCTGCTCGTGACAGGGGCTGAGTTCTGCCGCGTTACAGTGAAAATGATTGTGCAGCAATATCTGAAGTGAAAATCATGACAGAGAAGAACATGATCTCCAAATCACTCAGCAGTTTCTGCTTGGTGCATTTCAGCAGAGCTGAGCTGGGCTGGGGGGTGGGCCCCACCTCAGGCCCCACGGGACACAGAGGTGAGTCAGAACCAGGAGGCCACCAGTTCACGGGGAGGCAGACACATGGCAGAACACCCGCATCTGATGATTTTTACTGGACTGTATCCCAACGGGCCTGTCAGTAGTCTCGATTCCTGTTAAGCTTTTAGGACAAAGGGAATTCTGTGACATCTGATGGAAAGGGACTTCTAGGGACCACGGAGTTATTCCCAGGGGCTTCTTACTTCACAGGCACACCAGGCATGTGGAGACAACTGACTAAGTAAAAGTGCTTTGGCATCCGTGTAGGCGAAGGGTTGGAGGCCGCTGCAGGTAAATGACCACCCGGCTACCCCACACAAGCCGAAGGCAGCAGCCCAGAGCAGCGCTAGGCCCTGACCATCCGCTCAGTTAGCAGGTGCTTCCCAAGTGTCCGCTGTGCCCAGCTCGGTAGGTGTGGGGACTGGACCTGGGGCTCCCCAGGTGCGGTGGAGACAAGCACATGACTGAGGACAACTGTCACCTAACCGAGGGCTCAGCCGTGCGATGCAGGCTGTGACATGTGGCCGGCACCTGTATGGAAGTCCTAGAAGCCACCGGGGCCTAGTCTGCAGGGCGACACATGCTGTCAGAGGGTGTAGGTCACCAAGGAGATGGACATGTGTTTCCCGAGCTGCGTCCCTCCGTTGATCATCCTCAGAGGCCTGCTGGGAAGTGTCCAGAGGGCTGGCTCTTTGTGCCCAACAGCACTTGTCTGCATCGCAGGCGAGCATGAGGGCATGGATTCTGGCTGCCATTGGCAAAGGGGACACTCAATAAATGTCAGACGAACTGCTGCTTACAAATATGCCAGACATGTATCCATAACCACAAGAAGACAAAACGTTACATTCTTAGACTTAGATCACTCTGTTTAAAAGCTATGGCTTTAAAACACCTTTCCCTTCCTCTCCTTGATTAGTGTAAATCATCCCGTCTGCTCTGTAACTATCTTTTCCTTGGGTTGATTAACTTTAAAGAGAGTCCAACAGCCAAAGCTCAGACCCTATTATCCATCTTGGAGAAGGGTAGGGGGGCAAAGTCCTTCAGAGCGGTACTTCTGTTTTGTTTTTCAAGTGCCCTGAAGTCATTAAATTCATGAGAGCCAGCAGCTTCCCAAGGGAAGTGGAAATATTTTAACAACCTGGAGCCAGACTGTTGTCACATCTAACCTAATGAATAAAGTCTCCCATGGAGCAAGCCGCTCAGGACAATTCAAAATGCCTTTTTCCTTTCCCTTCAGGAAAAGAGGCTTGGGTGAGGACAAAGCAGTTTTCTTCCATTCAGCTAATTGTCTAGAACTGAAAACCTGTTGTGGATGCACCATCACCACCACCACCATCACCATCACACTTGCTGAGAACTCGATGGAACGAAACAAAGAGATTCAAAGAGGAAGGAGTAAATGAGAGGGAAGCTTCAGCCAATTAAACCCACCATGAGCTGGTACACCAAGCCAGGCTCACGCTCAGCACATTTAATCTTACAACAGTCCTAGGAAGTAAAACAGGTTTTACGATGGTATCTCCCCAAATCTAAGACATCTATCTTTTTGTTGTTGTTGTTGGTGGTGGTGGTGGTGGTGGTGTTTTTTTTTAATTTATTGTTAAATTTGATGAGGTTACATTGGTTGGTAACAATTAGACAGTTTACAGATGTACAAGTCCACCTCACATCATTCATGCATCGTATTATGTGCCCATCACTCAGTATCAGTTCCCCTTCCATCACCTTATATCTAGTGCCCACTCCCACCTCCCCCCACAACTGTCCCCCCGCTCCTCC
>PVKE010012097.1:11253-39160 GCA_004027555.1 Craseonycteris thonglongyai
AGTGCATATTTATTTCTATTTTACTTTTGACAGATAGAGAGAGAGACAGAGACAGAGACAGTTAGAGAACCGAACTGTGGGAACTCCCCAGTTCAGCATGTGGGTCCTGCCTGGGCCGGAGCCGGGATTCGATCCTCGGTCCTCGTGGCCTCAAAGCGAGCGCTCAACCCGCTGAGCCGTCCCGGCTTTTCCCAATTTTTTCTTTTAAAGACTTGTTTTTATTCTTTTTGCATAGAGAGAGAGAGACAGAGAGAAGGGGGAGGTTCCAGAACAGTCTCCATAGTTGCACGTCATTAGTTTTCTGCATAGTTTGATTCCACAGGTGGGGGTGGGGCTGCGCAGGGCAGCAACTGGGTCAGGGTCTCACCCAGGTGAGAACCGAACTAGGGGCACTCCCCAGTTCAGCTTATGGGTCTGCATGGGCCTGGGCCGGGATACGATCTTCGGATCCCAGGGTTGCAAGATAAGCATTCAACCCACTGAGCCATTCCGGCTTCCCTCCTGGCATAATTGTTTTGATTTTGAGACTTATCCATGTTGTTCATGCATCGTCAGTTCATCTCTTGTTATTGTTGAGTAATATTTCGTTGAGTAGATATGCCACAATTTTTAAATCTGTTCATATGCTCACGTGGGGAAGGAGGGAGTCTTTATTATGACCAGGGAAGGCGGGAATGTAGCATCTCAGCTTGGCCTATGCTGATGGGTGTGGTGGGTCACAGTTTCCATGGCAGTTGGTTGGAGCAGGTCAGTTCTATCTGAAAGTTTCTGTCTTGCTTGGCTGTCCATCTCCTGGTTCTCTGGCTGGGAAGAGCCAGCTTTCCTTAGGACAGTTTCTGTTTGCACCTCTTGTTAATTCAGTTTGTCAACTTCTCCAGCACCCAGTCTGTGATCTGTGAGGCAAAAAGCAAACTCCAGGAGCTCTCTGCCCTGTCTCTCAGGTCCTAAGTCCCCAGATGGTCTTCCTTTTCTCTCTACCTCTGAGATGAGAGTCTTCCTTACATTTGCTTCACACCTGAAGTCCAGGGTTTTCCGCTGTGCTTAACAAGAAGACTAGGAAGAAGTGCGTCTACTCTGTGTTGTGAAGGCCACATGCTGACATTACTGTATGGATTTTACTCACTTGTGTGAGTTTATAGGATAAATTGCAAGAAGTGAAACTTGTGTGTAGTAGAAGGTATACATATTTGAACCCTTTCGCTGCACTGGTGTTTTATTGCCGTATGCAGAGCGGTTTCAGGGATATCCTCAAATAAATAAGAAATAGAAATTTGGTTCTGTCACTTTATTTCAAGAATGAGAACATTTTACTCTAATTTTTGCTTACTTGACCACTGGCACATGCTCGCAAACACATACACATGAAAACGAAGTCACGCATGTACATACTAACATAAATACTATTGACGCCTGTAGGTTATACCACCGAGCACGTAACTCCACAGGGATGCAGTAATGACACCCCCATATACATCAATGCACTCTCATTTTCACCTGTGCACATGTACACAAGCACATATGCGTTACATACGTATACACTCACTCGCACTGACGTATACACACATTGCTAGTAACGCCTCTGCACTACTAGCACCTCCTCACACAGACCTCAGCACGAAAAAGTATAGGTATTGCGCACTAGCGCAAAGCTACTGTAGTACATGAAATACATTGCATAATGACATAAAAACTATAAAAGAATGAAAAGATAATAAAACAAATTATAAATCAACTTTAGTGTGGTAGAGCTCAAAACATTTTTTGAGGCGTAAACCTGAGTTAGATGGGCATTTTGGACACAAAAATTGTGACTCCTTTCTTGATTGTTCTTTATATAAAAACAATGAAGAAGTATAAAATAAAGGTTGAAGAAATGAAAATGTAGTTTCAAAATCCTTATGTGTTATTTCTTCACAACGGAAATCAAACACCAAAAACTTTCACTTACGACATTTTGATACAACATATATAACATAAAAAAAAAAAAAAAAGATGTCTTTAGCCACCAGCATCGCCAGATCTGCCCAGCAAGTCCTGGCCCAGCGGGGCACCTGCTGATTTCTGCTGCTTCTCCATGCCTCAGCCTTTAGTTGAAATTACAACAAGTCAAATAGCTGATGCTTTACCCTTCTCCAGGTAAGGGTGACGACACACTGTTCACAAGTGTGTTCTGCCTGGCTTCACTGATGAGGCGGCAAGCTAAGTCAAGGAAGAGTTTCTCCACGTTGTCAGATTCCTTGGCTGAGGTCTCTAGATAATACATGTCCTGAGCTTCTGAGAATTCCTCAGCTCTCTGCTGGGAGACCTCTCTCCTTTCAGCCAAATCAATCTTGTTGCCGACTAGCACGGTGATAACCTTGTTGCTGGCATATTGTTCTATTTCCCGCAGCCACTCAGGAAGGCAACGGAAGGATTCCTCACAGGTTATGTCATAGGTGAGGATCAAGGCATTGGCACTTCGGTAATAAGTCTGGGTAATGTACCGAAATCTCTCTTGACCTGCTGTGTCCCAGATCTGAAGCTTTACTTTTTCACCATTAATCTCCACTGTCTTAATCATAAATCAACTCCAATTGTGGCTCCTTCAAAAATTTTGAAGGTGACCGTGGCTCCATCCAGGGAATGAAATACAAGTGTTTTATCATAAACTGCATTGCCACACGCGCCTGTACTACAATAAATTATGCGGAGAGGCAAAAAACGTGACCGAGAACCAAGACAAGACATCCTCATCATATGCATAGCAGCAAGAGCAACTCCTGACGAGATGTTATCATCACACGCAGCGAAAGGGTTACACTAATTTTAATGTAAGACTGCTTTCTAAAAAAAAGTGTTTTAACCATTTTACTCATGATAGTAATATATGAGAGTGCTCACCAACACTGTTGTCAGCAAACCTTGTGGTCTCTGTTATCTTCTAAGGTGAGAAGATTTGTCTCTTTAATGTGTGCCTATTACAAATGAGTTATTAGTGGCATTGAATTATTCTTGTGCTTTTTGTTCAAGATCCTCTGATCCTGGTCCTGATGTTGATGTTGTTGAAGAGTCCCCGGAAAAAGGAGCTGGTATTACGTGCATTTGTTTTGGGATTTGGAGTTTGTGATTTCTCTGCTTTCTGTGAAAACCTTTCTGTATCGGTATGCTTGCTCAGCATAGCCTAAGATAATTTACAAACATTGTGACATCAGTAAATATTGAGTAGTGAATGATCGTTTGCATGGAAGGTACTGAGAGAAGTTCTGGAGAACAAATACAGACATATACTTTTTTAAAGAATTATTTTATTATTTGACAGAGTGATAGACAGAGAGAGGGAGGAGTACCCAGAGCAGTCCCCACAGCTACATATCATTAGTTTCAACAGTTTCATCCCACAGTTTCACTCCACAGGTGAATGTCGGAACACGCAGGGTGGGAACTGAACCGGGGCTTTCCACATGGGAAGCACATTCCAGTTTCACAAATGGGTCCACACAGGCTGGGGCTGGGGCTCGATCCTCGGACCCTATGGCTGCAAAGCAAGCGCTTAACCCTCATAGCCATCCCGGCAGCCCAGAAATATTTTTATGTAAAGCCATAACTCAGAAATTCTGTCTTAACATTTTAGCTTTAGTAATGCCCTTATAGGTATTACTGTATGTTGCTGTGTATAATGCACACTTTTTTTGCCCAAATTTGCTAGGGGAAAATAAGGATATGCATTGTACATGGGTAGTTCTAATTCCATATCTATATAAATGTTTTTAATTCTTTTATTTCTATTTATGAGTTAAAAGTGTAACTCTGGCAATCAAGAACAGTATTCCACATGCAAAATACTACTCTGGAATACGATAATATTTTTTACATAAAAAAATTTTATACATACAATTTCTGGTACTATATATACCATGTGTTAAAAAAATAGATGCTAAAATTTCTTTACAATACAAAAAACAAGTACCTAAATACTATAATTAAAAATTTGAAATACAAAATTAAAATGAAAGGGTTTTCTTACCTGAAAGTTTGGGCCAGAAATGTATGTGTACATTATTATACAGACAAGCACATTTATACACAGCAAAATACGGTATTTATAATTGAATTTGTAAAAAAGTTTTTACAAAAGTCACTGTACTTTAGAAACATTCCCTGTCCTTTATCATGCTTCCCGGTGGCAGTTTATGATTCTGTCTGGAGGTGACATTCTCATGGAATTGCATTTTTTGCACCTTGGTGGGGCTGTACATTTGTACATTATCTCCCTCTTAGCTTCGTTACAGTGGTTACGTCTCAACTCATAGCTTGTCCAATTTCTGTCTTCTCTGTGGCATCACATAAATTTTACCCCTTTCTCACATGGGAAAATATCAGGCTTGCATTTCTCCCTGGTCATGGACTGATTCTGGTTTTGTAGAAATAAGTTTGAGAAGAAGTCCTCGAATCAAGCAGTTGTTGCTGGGCAGGACACATTCCAGTTCCTTCTATTCTGTGTCTCTACCGAAGTCTCGAAGCGTGCAGAGAGTTCACTCATTCCAGCAGGACAAATCAGGTAACATACTCGCCTACCTGTCTTCAGGAGCTAACTTGGTTGGAAGTGTTTAGGGGAAAAGAAGGATACAATTTGACATCTTGTTTCTTAATGTTGGAGAATTAGAACAGGTATGTGTATTGAGGTTTAAGGTGATGACCAGATGAATAATCCTTAGCCTTTGTCAACAGAGTCATCCCTTTGGATTCTTAACCCTTTTAGTGTGAGGGGCTGATATATCAGCTCATATGTAGACCATAGTTAAAAGTGTTATAACGTATTATATTTTTTCTTGTATGATGTATGGTTATTGTCCGATCTAAAGTGTGAATTCTCTGCTTTATATAACATGTTTTTCTTATTTTTTATCATCAATTCTTAAATACTTTTCATGATGCATAAGTCTTATTATAATTTTGACCTTGATTTGTTTACGTGTCGGGAAGCTCAGCCTAATTGTACGCTCGTTTTTTTACCCTTCGCATTTCTCGCTAGTACTGCTGGCAGAAGGTAGCACTAAGAGGGTTACAACTACTCTTCTATGGGGAAACCAGGTTAGCTCAAGAGGGAGGGTGCTTGCCTTGCAATGGCGAGGTCCAGGGATCAGGCCCCAGCCGATGCAAACCCATATGCTGAACTGGTGTGCACCTCCCATGTGGGAGGCCCCCAGTTCAGTTCCCACATATGCAGCCCCATATCTACCTGTGTGGAATGAAACTATGTCAAAAAAAAAAACAGGGGAAGCCGGGATGGCTCAGTGGGTTAAGTGCTCGCTTTGCAGCCCCGGGGACAGAGGATCGAATCCCTGCCCCGGCCCATGGACCCACATGCTGAACTGGGGAGTGTCCCCAGCTCAGTTCTCACTGGGGTGAGACCCCGGCCCAGTCCCTGCCCTGTGCAGCCCCGCCCACCTGTGGAATGAAACTATGTGGAAAAACCAATGATGTGCAACTATGGAGACTGTTCTGGACCCACCCCCTTCTCTCTGTCTCTGTCTCTCTCTCTCTCTGTCAAAAACAATAAAAATAAAATCTTTAAAAAAAACAAACAAAAAAAAAACCCAAAAACTAATGAGGTACAACTATGAAGACTGCTCTGGGCCCTCCCGCTTCTCTCTCTCATTCTCTTTGTCTGTCTTTCTCTCTCTGTCTCTGTCTCTCAAACAATAAAATAAATCTTATAAAAAAAAAACAACCTGGTCATCTACACTATTCTTATCAGTATCATTAATTCAAGAGGAATTTACCTAAAATTTCCACCACAAGTGTCCCACAAGGGAGGCCCCCAGTTCGGTTCTTGCCCCCAGGTTCAGCTCTCAGCTGGATGGGGTGGGCCGCCCATGCAGGAGCCCCCATCCCAGTTCCGGCCCTGCGAGGCCTCTGCCCACCTGTGTGTAACAACAACAAAAACATGGAAAACAGATGATGTACAACTATGGAGACTGCTTTGGGCCCTCCTCCTTCTCTCTGACTCTCTCTGTCAAAAACAATAAAATAAATCTTAAAAAAAAAAAAGGAAAAGAAATTTAGCAATCATTGCGTAATAGCTGCTGTGCCCTAATTAGGTTGGATTTTTCCCCCTTTTGCTCTCAAAACTTACTAGGTTTTTTGTTTTGTTTTTGTATGAACTGGCTATTTTATTAGTGTTGGGAGGGCAGAAGTTGAAAGAGAATTAAATGTTCTCACTGCTTTTGTCTTGCAGACCACAGAGGAAATTCTCCCATCCAGAGTATTCAGTCTCCTAAGAGGTTTTTTTTCGGGGAAGTGACTGAGACGATCGGTCCCTCGGAGAAGAGTTCAGGTCTAATTAAAAGGCCTGCAAGAAACACAGTGGAATCTGAGACCCCTACCGCTCATCAGGTAGACATTGTCTGTAATGTCGAACATATTGCAGTGTCGGGGAACTGGGAGGCGTGGTCAAGGGAACCCACTGAAACCCATCAGGGAAGAGTAAGCAGGTGGTCTATGGACATGAACAGAAATGTGTGATGGTTGGGATTGAGCCATCTGAATGATTCTTGGGTAGATGAAGATTTGGGGCAGCAGTTTGGCTGTGGGGCTGGGTGGGAGACAGAAATGATCACCCACTCGATCCAGTCACCCATTAGAAACCTGGGAGTCTTCCTTGACTTTTCCCTCCCTCCCCATAGCCAGTCAATCCATCCTGCCTGTTCTCTTTTCAAACTGTGTCTTTATACCCTTTCTTCTTTCTCTATACCTGCAGTTCTTGCCCTAGCTCACTTCTGCCTGGAACATTTCCACAACTCTTTCCCTTCTAAGTCCATCCTGTTCCCAGAGGTCAGAGTAAACGTTGTGAGCACATCAGACATTCCTGTGACCACATCACTGCCAGAAGCTCAGCAGACTATGTCTGTTAAAGCAGAGTTCTCTAAGGGTTCCTACAATGGGACCCTGTGCTCAGAAATACTCATCTTTGAATGAAAACAGCAACAACAAAACCACTTACAGGTTGGGGAAGACATGGAGCTGTGAAAAAAGATTGGAAAACCACAGATCTTCAGATGAGCTTTAGTGTCACCCCCGGACAGGCAAAGACCTCAGCCCACACACTGATGTTCCACCACATTCCCAGTGCAGGGCAGGGGGAGGGGGGAGATAACTAATACTTTTCCTACCACCTTTTGAGTTCTAGCTGGGCTATTAATCAAATTAACAGTGACAGATTAGCAGAAGAAAATCCAATTATGGGGAATTGCCATGAATGAAAATTCCAAAGACAGCAGGGCAATATCCAGTATGGGTGTCTTAAATTTCAGAAGTGGGTCATTAGCAGGTAGTTGAGGAAGTGTAACACGCATGGCAGGCATTCCAAAGCAATGGGACGGAGCAGACAGGCCTCTACTTTACACCCTCCCATGTACCAGAATCAATTCAGATGATGCTAAGGAGAACATCTTAAGATTTCTTTCCTGGAGCAGGTTTTACCATGTGAATCTCTTAGGCAGGAAAGAGGGACAGCCAAACCTACTTTCTGAGTCCTCTTTCTTGCATACCAGCTTAAAATCAACATTTCAGGGGAAGCCAGGATAGCTCAGTGGGTTAAGCGCTCACTTTGCAGCACCGGGGACTGAGGATTGAATCCCGGCCCCGGCCCGTGCGGACCCATATGCTGAACTGGGGAGTGCCCCCAGTTCGGTTCTCTGTCTCTGTAGCTCGCTCTCTCTGTCAAAAAAAAAAAAATCGACATCTCAAAAGGCAGCTTAAGGTTGACAAGCGAATGTGATAGGTTGCTCCAAAGTCCTGAGAATGAGTGAGTGTAGTTAAATTGAGTCTCATTTCAAGAGGTGGTGATGCAGGTGGCCTCCCAAAGTGAAGCCTATATTGCATAAGGAAACTATCACCTATTTAGAGGTGCCTATGATATCAATAGGTATATGTATAAAAAGAAAATCAATTTTACTTAGCTCAAATTATATACCACTTTTTCAGTGTGCAAGGCCCTCACTTGAGATTTCTAAAGATGAGGCTGGAAGCATTTTTGCTAGGTGAAGGTACGGTTAGATTCTGAGATATACTGGCTGACACGTCAGTTAGTGAAATTGTAAGTATGAGCTATTGTGACAATGTCTAAAATGTATATTGTCACTCATCTTGATTTCATAATTGGAAGGCTCAAAATAAATGGTCTTAGTTTTTAATAATTCCAAGACAAAGGATGGATGGAAATAAAACTTTATGTAGAGATCTATAGAATGTAATGTGTACAACGGGGTGGGGAGGGGAGGGGGTCCCAACTGCCATTCTCTTTTACAGGCTGCTCTGAAGACTTACTGCGCCTCTCCAACCTCTCAGCCTATGACCCGCGTATTCCCTCGTGCACCCCAGACTCCACTGTGCCTTCCTGAAAACCTCACACCCCCTCTCGTCATGACACCTACCAAACCACTCCTTGACGCCTTAAGTATCTCCTCCTCCCGGGCCTTGAACGCACCTTCTCCCACCCACGTCACTCCACAGAAAGGACGCCATCAGCCAGGTACCTCTCTCCTTGGAAATATACCCATCCCTCCCAAAAGACCCGATGCCCAGCCCCCCATACCTGTGCAGTATTCTCTTTGGCCACCTTCAATGAATTCCAGCCCAGAAAACATCTCTTATCTATTATCCCCAGTGGCATCCACTGCCCAGCCCCGGGATGAGTGTCGGACTCCTGTCAGATGTTCTCTGCCATCTCCTTCAAGAGTGCCCGCCTTGGGAGCGCGAAGACAAACTACCTTCAAGTGTACCCCTCATGGTCTGAAGCGCCCACACCCCCATGTCCCCAATGCTTCCCAGGCCATGGAGTCACCACAAAAACGAAAGGGGAAAGTCGTCAAAGCCCCAGAGATACCCAGGGACACACTCCTGACTTCTCCCCCACCTGTTTCTCCAGAGGAACCTTTCACCTCTCCTGTATGTGACATTCCCAAGAGTCCCCTTAGGAACTCTTCAACAGGACCTCCTTCCCCTAAAGAACAGGATTGGACAGGGTGTGAGAAATGCCATGTGACCCCTGTCCTGCTCTGTCCTGTTCCTTCTCCCCCTGAAACCTCCCAGGCCGCTGACTCTGACACCATCCCCCCGCCACCTCCTCCTAAAGTGGGGAAAAGGCACAGAAAGACCCGTCCAGACAGCAGCTTCCTGGAACGCCAGTGTGCTGCCGCTGCCCGAGTGGGTGGACCTGACAGCCCAGATGCCCGCACAGCGCGGCAGGAGGGGATCCCCTCTTGCTATTCTGGGGGGCACAGTGACCCTGGGGCCAGCTTGAGGGGTGAGGGGTGTGCAGCCTCCCCTCTGCTTGTGGCATGCAGCACACAGTCTGTCCTTCCCCTGGATGAGGCCAGGCACCGTCACAGTGATGACCTCACCTGCCACGTGTGCCCCACGGGAGAGGGGGATGGGCTGAGGATGTCAGTGACAGATGAGGCTTCTCCGTCTATCCCTGGGGTCTCCCCGTCTCCTCATGCCTCTAGGCCCCCCTCCCCCTTGACACCTCCCCGCACCCTGTGCTGTTCCCCAGACAGGAGGCAGTGCCTGCCTGCCACGCCCCTGCAAAGCCCAGACATTTCCCATAGGCTTGTAGGAGCCCCTGGCAGCCCACAGACCTACGAGGTGGAGCTGGAGATGCAAGCTTCTGGCCTCCCCAAGCTGCGAATTAAAAAGAGAGATGCCAGCTGTGGGTCAGAAGCCGAGCCCCAGGTGCCCAGGGCCCACCAGGCCTCAGGCAAAGCTGAAACCACCCATGTGCCACCCTCCTGCCCTCACCCTTCACACAGCACTCCCAGCAAGAGCAACGGACAGACCTACATCTGCCAGGCCTGTACCCCTAGCCACGGCCCCTCCAGCACCCCCTGTCCGTTCCAGACCGAGGCTGGGCTTCCTTGGACACCGTCTCCCAAGCCCAATGGGAAGACGACTCCTGACGTGATCAGGGACTGGCCCCGGAGGAAGAGGGCAGCCGCTGCTGTGGGGAGGGGGGGAGCCAGCACAGACCTTCCCCTCTGCCTGTTGCCTCTGCCCCAGGAGGGGAAGGAGCAGGACCTCGCACTCGGCATCAGCAAGACCCCCATTTGGGGGGATTTTGAGCTCGGGGTATGTCAGCTGCCAGAACTGTCACCTCCTGGAGACGGTGTGCCTGAGGCCGAGGAAGCCTGGGGACACTTTGGGTTGGGTTCCAGGAGGAGAGACCTCTCTGCTGAGGAGGAAGCTGAGTGCCAGGCCAAGAGGGCCTGTGTGCAGCAGAAGGAAGACTCGGGAGTTCGTACATGCGAGGAGAGGTCTCCGCGTGTGCGAGGGCCCCAGCCCCCCTCCACGGGGGCCGCCGAGCTACTTGTCTCAGGTGAGCTTGTTTCAGTTAGGCTGTGTGTGTGGCAGGGAGGCATTTTGGAGCTGCTTCCCAACGCTCGGGCTTCCTTGTTTGGGACACATCAGGACAGTGCTGACCGACTTGTCCCTTCAGGTTCCACCCCACCTTCTGGCTGTGCCATGCGGAGCTGTCTCTCTGCCAGTGGTCTGCAGGCCCTGACCCAGTCCCCTCTGCTCTTCCCAGGGAGGACCCCATCCTCTCACACCAGAGGTAAGTCACACTTCCAGCATCACACTTCCGTCCTCTGGGGGCCTCCTGGAGTTGGCAGACACTTGTCAGAGGAGGCACGGACCACCCAAGTGTGGGACACAGAGGGTTTTGTCCCTGCGGAGATATGGGCCTTCTCCAACTCCACATTAGAACTTCTGTGCATTTGAGCAAAAAACCCCCTCAAAATTCTTCCGATGTCCTTGTTCTTGACGACGGTGACAGAAGCCCCTGCCTTCCTGGTCATCCGTGGTCGGTCATCTGAAGAGGGGATGTTAGAGCTGCTGTTTCCCCACGTGTTCCTGGACATTGCATATGACAAGAGGCTGGCAGTTACCCTCAGCTTTCCTCAACCTCACCACGAGAACAGTGGTTTGAGCCTGTGGAGTGCGCCAGTTAGAAAGGTTTCCTTTCAGAACAGCATAGGTAGGGGGTGGGCTTCCTCCCTCATGACCATGATAGGAACCATGTACCATAGTGCAAATGCCACAGACGAGTACGAGCGGACTCTGCTTTCCAGTTACTTCGCACTGTCTGTCAGCTCCCTGTTGATTCAGGGTGGGGTCTGCCAGGGGAAGGTGCACAGCATGTCTCATTCCTTCCCATGTAACACCTTTGCAGTCTGCTGCGTCCTCAGTTTCCTCCTTTGTGCTAAGTCTTCCTGCTTTTTTCCAGATACAGGTGTGGATGTGCTGCCCCCAACGGCAGAGGACTCACCCTTCAGCCAAGCACTGTCCAGGAAACGTCCCATCAGCAGGACGTACACACGTAAGAAGCTGATTAACCAATGAGGATGGAGCTGGCCGGAGGACTCCTAACCACAGATTCTCTTGGGCTGAGCCGAGAGTCCCTGCCCCCTGGACAGCAGCCCTGGGAGCGTTGTTCCCTGGGCATGGCAGGAATTCCAGGTGCCCATAAAGGAAGCCTCCGTCGAGTGCCCAGGAACTCAGTCTACCTGAGCTGGGCCCAACTGATCTGCACATATGCGTGTGTGTGTGTGAGCATCCTGGGCAGAAGCGAGTAACCCAGGTGTCACAGGACTGGGTGAGGTGGCCCCATGGGCATAAAGAAACTGCACGCCTGGGCCCCAGCCTCTACCTGCCCCCAGGTCCTGCCCAAACCCAGTACCCCAGGCCCTTGTGAGGGAGCAGCTGTACCTGCTGTGTGGACTTGGTCTTGTCAGCCAACCTGCGTGTCCAGAACCATCAGACCAGGCTCCCCGCCCCACCCTGACTGGCCACTGAGGGACCCTGGCCTCCCTGTAAAGAGGGACAGGTGCCCCCACAGGTCCCGTGTGGAGCTGCCGTGAGGCGGGACCCTGACTCAGGCAGTGCTCATAACCAGAAGCCCTGGACACAGCAGGCTTATGGGAGAAGCCGCCTCACATTCCCCGTCACCAGCTGTCTCTGGCTGCTTAGCATTCGGTGCCTTTCTGTGTGATGTTCCAGCTCAGCTTACCTGAGCCTGGCACAGCTCTAGTGCTTCCTGGAGCGGCCACACCTCCAGCCTGGCCCTGAGAGCCAGCCCGCCCCAGGGCAGCCGCAGAACCAGGAGGCCGCAGCCCCACAAGGCTACTGCACAGAACCGGGAGAAGACCGGCTCCCGGGGCCACACAGGCCACCTCCCCGCCCTGCGCCCATGTCTAGCACTCGGAACCAGCCCTGGGGCGTACCAGCCCAGAGCACATCTCTGCCCACTGTGTTCTGTTCTGCAGGTGAGCCTGACCTGGGTCCCTCATTTCCTCGTGGCTGGTCCCCACCCAGTCCAGGGCTGCTGCCAAGGGGACATCTGTGCAATGCTCTCCCTATGGCTGCCAGCCTGGCTCCTCCCTTCTCTCTGGCCCCTGCAAATGACAGTCTCTTGGCTTGTCTTGTGGTCAGGACTGCTGACATGCGTGGGCTTAGCCAGCTCTCTGGGGCTCCCAGGGCCCATTGAACCCTGAGGTTTCCAGTTCACGAGCCCAGAGGCCAGTGGGCACGGTGACCACAGGCCCTATCCCAGGCTGATGACAATGAACACCTGGCAGAATAGGTCACTGATGGACACCTGTCAGCCAGGTACTGCCTCCACCTCCCCTCCCGCTCAGTGCTGGGGCAGCTGCCAGATGTGGGTCCCTATGACAACCCCACCAGCAGCCACTTTCATTGATAGAAAAACAAATGACGCATCATGCCGCCTACCTGTCTTTTCCTTCATGACTGGTCATTTTATAGATACCTTATTCTCCCTTCCTTTGATGAGCTTCACAAAGACATGGTATTTCCAACACATTCATCTTTCAGTATTCAAGCAGGTCCTTGAGAGGTCTTCACACAGGTTGTTCAATTCTGGGAGGGTAGACAGCTTAGATTAAACTCCAAATGCCACCTCTTCCCAACATCTTACCAGCTACCATGGCCAACAGGCTTGGTCCCTCTTGATCCATATCTGAAAGTCTGACTTACCTTGTGCTCAGTCTCTGACAGGGCTCATTGCACACCCAGGACTCTGGCTCAACCCACATGAAAACAAGCTGTTTGTGGCCTCAGAACCACCAGTACATTCAAGAGCACAAAAACCTGCTATTTGGTTTTCTCTGCAGTCATTATGACTCTAGGAAATACTGCAATAACTGTTTCTAACTCTGCAGAGAAATGCCCACGGTTAATGCACAAAACAAAGAACTTGTTTTCCAGAAAATTTAAGACGTTTCTTAACCTTCCTGAATTCCTGTATTCCCAGGTAGGGAGTGCACAAACGTGTATTTATTGGGCCTCCAAAGGAGAGCTTTTCATGTCTTCAGGGGTGTTTCCATGGGCAGTCCTGCTCCTCTGGTTCCTCATAAGAGAATAAGGGGTGAGATAAAGGCGATTCACCAGGAACACGGGCAGGGTGATAAATGCATGAGTTCGTTTGACCAGCAATACAGAAAACACGGGGACCTGATCTTGACATGGCAGAAACCATCAGCTCCTTTAGAAAAGGCATTTTCCTAGGAGGCTCCTCCATGTCACTTGTCACTAAGTTCTAATAAAGTGAATCAAGTTTGTCTTCAGCTTTGTATCCACTTCCCTTTGAAAAGACCCATCACCATCTAGCCTCTTACTCTAGGTTTCTGTGAGGCGTTCCCAGCAGCCCGGAGTCGCCTGTTTGCGGGGACATATCACAGCTTCCAGGAGCCGTTTTGCCCTGTGGAGCTCCTGGTGGGGGGTTCCCGTGTCTCCTCCACTCTGCCCCTTGGGCTCCCCAATATTTTGAAACAGGACAGACAGCACTGTCTCTGCAGATGGCGACATTCCTGTCCCGCACAGGGACCAGGGTGCGGGGGCCTGTCTGTGCAGGGTGTGGCGTTTGTGAAGCAGCAGGTGTGTGGTCCCTGTGGGCCACCAGACACGTGACAGGGAAGCAGGCATCGTGTGACCAGCCCCTTTGGAGGAGAGAAGGAAGGCGTGCATGCGTGTGTGTGTGTGTGCGTGCATGCGCGTGCACACGCCTTTGGAACTCAGCCTCCGCGGTCCCAGGAGGGCTGGCCTCAGGCACTAGCCTTTTCTGGGCACCTCAGAGCCACATGTCACACGAGCGGGGGCTTAGGACCCCACCTGACGGCGTGTGGCTGGATGTCCTTACAGTTTTACTTCAGGTCCCTGACACTAGAAGTGGCCCTTTTTACTGTCCGTGACACCCCCACCCGCCCCCGGGTGTAGATGCTCTTTCTGACCCACCGTTTCTCTCTGCTTTCCCCGAAGCCGGGATCTGAGCTTACCTCCTCCTTGGGAGAGCGCCGGGCGAGTGCTTGGCTACCACTGTGCAGTTGCATCGCCGCAAACTCGGGGACAGAGAACAAGGCGTGTTTGTTGTTTCCCATGTTCTGCGGGGTGGCTGGGATCGAGGTGACATCTGATGGCCGCACGAGGCGGCCCCCTTCCAAGGTCACGTGTGTGTGCTTCACATGCTGTTGAACGAGGGCCCGGGTTGGTCACTGCCTGTGGCCAGAGGCTGCCCCCCACGGCTGCTTCGTCAGAGGTCGGCCACCTGCCCGCCCCTTCAGGATGAAACATGGACGGGAAAGGCGGGATGTGGGCAGCCCGTTTGTATTTTCAAGGGCTTCTCCACATCCCTGAGCTTCTGGGTCTTTAACCCCTGGCTGCCTGCCTTGCAGACGCCGTGTGCTTTTCCATCTGCTTGGCCTCCATGGGCATCCTGGCTCCAGATGGCGTTGTCCTCGTGCATATTCATAGCATCGGGATTGGGTGGGGCTTACACGCACTGTCCCCCCGCCCTTCTGCAGGAGGCTGACAAGTGGCTCCACAGAACACACCATAGCACATATCTGAGCCTCGCGGACGTTGCCTTATTAGTAGTAATACGAAGGGCCTTTGCTGGTGCAATGAAGTTAATCTTTTATTTTATTGTTTTTGAAAGAAAGAGAAGGGGGAGGGCCCAGAGCAGTCTCCATAGTTACACATCAGTTTTCCACATGGTTTCATCCCACACAGGTGGGCGGGGCTGCGCAGGGCGGGAACCAGGCGGGGGGCCTCCCACATAGGGAGCTCACCCTGATGAGAACTGAACTGGGGCCGCACCCCAGTGCAGCACATGGGTCCACATGGGCCGGGTCGGGATTCGATCCTCAGTCCCAGGCGCTCCAAAGCAAGTGCTTAACTCTAAGGAGTCTAGTTGATCCTCAGTCTACTCACAAGTGATGTGTTTTTCTGAAGCATATTTTACTTCAAGATTTGAATTGATGTCAAAAGGCCCCAAGTTGAACATTTAAAAACAAAGTCATCGAAAACTGGGCTATTTCCCTAGGTGGTGAGGATGATGACATTTGCCAGAGAAATCAGGGGCAGGTAGAGGATCTTGATTCCTTTTTGTCTTCATACAGTGAGTCTTTTTCTTTTTTTTAAGATTTATTTTGTTTTGACAGAGAGAGAGACAGAGAGAAGGGGGAGGGCCCAGAGCAGTCTCCATAGCTGCACATCATCAGGTTTTTGACATGGTTTCATTCCACACAGGTGGGCAGGGGCCACATAAGGTGGGAACCAGGCCAGGGGTTTCCCGCATGGGTAATACACCCCAGTTCAGCATCTGGGTCCACACGGGCCAGGTCTGGGACTCGAACCTCAGACCCCGAGGCTGCAAGGTAAGGGCTTAACCTGCTGAGCCATCCCGGCTTCCCCTTCATAAAGTGAGTCTTGAGATAAAGAAACAATTGGAGCTGCCAGCCTGTCCCCCTGGGCCAGTTCTAAGGAGGTAAGGCTCCAGCAGGTGGCTGAGGGCCCCTCTGGTACCACTCTGTGGAACCCTAGTTTGTCTGACATCTTGTCGAAGACTTTAATGAGATGTGCGCTGTTCACATCTCTTTACGGTACCCCCAGGACGACTGAGGTTAGTGGGCAATTGAGTATGTGGGGCCCACCAGCGCTGTTGAAATTTCTTCCATCAACTTTCATGCTGGAGTTCGAGGAAGCATTCCACCCAGCCTCGCCTGGTTCTTCAGTACAGCCATCATGGAACACCCTTTCCACAGGCTCTGCAAAGACCAGATCCAAGACCATGACATGAGCAGAGGGGCCCTGTGCTATTCCTCATGGAAGGTCCCTCCCTGGATGTGAGTTTCACTGTCCTAGATGTTTTCCTTGATAAAAATGACAGCCACTGACTGTTGAGGCCCTTCTGGTGCTAATTTGTGTCAGCCATTTGCAATATCTTAACTGTTAACAATAATCCCATGTGGTACCTATGATTATTATCCCCATTTTTTTCCATAGCAGGCTGAAGCTCAGAGGCTCTATTGATTGTATATAGAGTAGAGAGCCCAGGCAGTCAGATTTCAAAGTCCATGTTTCCAACTACTACTAGATGATTCTACTTTCACATGTATACTACAGAAGAGAAAGGAAGCCTCAGAGATGTTAAGCAACTTGCCCAGAGTCACACAGCTAATAAGTTGCAGAGCCAGGATTCCAATTCAGAGCTGTCAGAGGCAAAGCATATGTTCTTTCCCCATCCCCTGCTTCCTTGGCCTACAGAAGGGCCTTGGACACAGGGGCCCAGGGAGTTCCTAGCCCCGTGAAGCAGGTTTATATTCCCAGATTTTAGGGAGCTTGCCTAAACCCTTGACCGCTGATCTACCTAGGCTGAAAGTCAGTCCTGTCGGTATCAGCAGTTGAACGGATAATACTGTGCTTCCAGCATTTATTATCATGGCTCAGACTTCTGTTTGCTTTCCTGCATATTGCTTTCCTGCAATACTATGGCTGTGAGGCTTGGGACTCATACTTTAGTTAGGCCACCTGAAGTGCACTGCTCATGGGTCTCTTCTGTTCTTGTTGCCCTTTTCTTAGTTCAGATCCTGTGAACTCTCACCTCCATAGAAGCTGCCTTCCTAGTGTCCTGTGTCTGAATGGGCTGGGCTTACCGTTAAGCATACAGGGACCTCAACCATGAGGGTGGTGGCCAGGGTAGTGATTGGGGGTAGAAGGCATGCTTCTGCCCAAAGCATGGTGGCCAAAGAGGAAGGCAAACTCATATGGGCAGGCCACAGTTCCAAACAAGAAAGCTCAGTGTGTCAGTGGGGGAAGCCCTGGGCAACTCATGGACTTGGTGTCTTCTGGGGGCTCTTGGAAGGAAAATTTGGCTACAGCTCAGAGAATGGGTAGAGGTGGAGGTGTATTTGAGATGGGCATGGCATCTTCAACATAAGTATTTTGGGATATTATCCTTTCCATCCTATAAGCTAGTGATCCCCAGGAAAGTGAGAAGACATCTGATTTGTATATTTCCAAGATCATTTGATGACAGAGAAACTGAAGGCAATGAGCCCAATTAGGAGACTGATGCAGTTGTCAGGGTGAGAGGCTAGAGTGGTTCAGTCTATAGCAGTGACAGTGGAAATGGAAAGAAAGTCAGGTCAACAAAGGAGGAAAGGGACTTCCCAGCAATAGAATAGCAGTAGCAAAGCCATATGGAGGTAGGGGAGTGGCCTGCTCCTGGAATATGCAATTTCTGTACAGGGTACTGTCATACTATATACCTACATATGAAATTTGATAATCCTTTTTTTTTATTGTTAAATTTATTGGGGTGACATTAGTTGGTAACAATTGCACAGGTTTCAGGTGTACAACTCTTACATTACATTGTCCATGCATTTCATTATGTGCTCACCACCCAGAGTCAGCTCTTCCCCTCACCATATATTTGATGTCCCCTCCCTACCCCCCCACCCCCTGCTCTCCCACCCACCTTCCCTCCTACCCTCAGGTAACCACTAAACTATTGACTGTGTCCGTGAGTTTTCATTTCTTTTTTTTTTTTTTAATTTATTTTTATTGTTTTTGACAGAGAGAGAGAGAGAGAGAGAGAGAGAGAGAGAGAGAGAAAGAGACAGAGAGAATGGGGAGAGCCCAGAACAGTCTCCATAGTTGCACATCATTGGTTTTTCCACATAGTTTCATTCCACAGGTGGGCACGAGGCTGCACAGGGCAGGAACTGGGCCGGGGTCTCGCCCTGGTGAGAACTGAACTGGGGGCACTCCCCAGTTCAGCATATGGGTCCGCATGGGCTGGGGCCGGGATTCGATCCTTGGTCCCCAGCGCTGCAAAGTGAGCGCTTAACCCACTGAGCCATCCCGGCTTCCCCAGAGTTTTCATTTCTTTGTTACTTTCAATGTTATATTCCACCTATAAGTGAGGTCATATGTTTCTTGATTCTTTCAGTCTGACTTATTTCGTTTAATAAGATGGTTTCAAGATCCATCCATGTTATCACAAATGGCTGTATTTCATCTTTTCTTATCTTGTGTAAATGTACCACAACTTCTTTATCTAGTCATCTATCAAAAGACACTGTGATTGTTTCTATGGGTAATCCTTTTTAAATGGTAATATAAATACTTTTCATATTGCTACACAGTCTTCATTGAAAATAATACTATAAGTTAACACTATAATTTTAATTAGCCTTTCCTTTCCTCCCATTAATAGTGAGCTTATACAGTTTTTTCATGTTTAATTTCTAGATGTATTTCCTCTTTTGTTACACTCAGTTCCTTCATTCATTTATCTACTGCGGGGGTAGGTCTTTGTGGTTTATCAGAGTTCTGCATATTTTACATATAACCATTTGCCATATTTTGACATCTTCTTTTTCATTTTTATTTATTTTTTCCATTTTAAAAAATGGGTTTTACAAAGGTAAAACTTTATGTAGATATATCTGTTGACTTTTAGTGATTTTTATTGCTTCTAAGCTTATATTCTACTTTCAGTTGTTAGATACTCAGTTTCACTTTCTTCCATCTTGGTTATTATTTGGTTTTATATTTAACTTTTTAATCCAATCTGCCTTTATTTTGTGAAAGAATATAACTACTGTATTTTCCTGTGTATAAGATGCCCCCATGTATAAGATGACCCCTACTTTTCTAACTCAACATAAAGAAATAATACACGGGTACTCCCGTTCCGTATATAAGACAATCCCCAATTAATGGTCTAACAATTTTAGACGAAAATATCGTCTTACACACAGAAAAATACAGTACAGTGCTGAATTTCAAATCGCTAACTAGTTATCCCAACAAATTCATAGAATTTCTTCCTACTATTAAATTATAAGGTCTCCTACATCATATATTAAGTTGCTGTATACTTAAATTATCCATTATATTTCAGTAAGCCTGTAATATGAATTTTAAAAATTATTTATTTATTTATTGACAGAGAGAGAACTGAACTGGGGGAGCTCCCAGTTCAGCATATGGTTCCGCATGGTCTGGGGCCGGGATTCGATCCTCGGTCCCCAGAGCTGCAAAATGAGCACTTAACCCACTGAGCCATCCCGGCTTCCCCTGTAATATGAATTTTAACTATCATAGTAGGATTTGTTAGTTGATAGAGTTAGGTTTCCCTCATTCTTCTGTGTAAGAATTCTCTTTGGTACACCTTCAACATTTTGTCAAGTTTCAGTGCCTACTGACTGCTTTTGGATTTTTTTTTCCTAATGAAAAAACTCTGCCCACAAGAGTAATACATATTTATTTCAGAAAAATTTAAGAAAAATATATAATTCCACCATTATTTTTAAATCCCTTTGGTAGTTATATGCCACGCTCTGCTCCAAATGCTTGTAACTCCCTTTGTGTTCATAACAACTGTCTGAATACATTTTTTTTTTCAAGTAGAATACCCCCAGTTTTACAGTAAAGGAAACTGATATTGTGCCAGTTTTACAAATGAAAACACTTGCCCATGGGGCCCAGGTGGTCAGAAGAGCCAGGGTTTGATTCTGGGCAGTATGTATCCAGGTGTCTGTGCTGAACACTATGATGCTCCCATTCCATGAGACACAATTATTCATAGTTGGGTGTGTCTACTTTCAATTTTTTACAACGTGGGGTTTCCCTGTACATTCTTTCTGTAACCTTTTTCACTTATAGATGGCATGAACATTTCCTTAGACCATACATCTTTCACAACGTGATTTTTAATAACTAATGTTTCTCAGATGCACATGGATGCATGCATGTAACAATTTCTCATTTTAGAATAATTACTTCCCATTACCCGCCCCCCTGTAATAACACGCTGAGATATGCATTCTCACAGCTGAATCTTTTCACACATCCATAATCATCTTATTACAAATTATAAAACTGAAAATACTGGGTCTGATGTGAGCCACCTATGGCTCTGGTGAAAAATGTTGCTCACTTTTAAAGGCTTTTGATATATATTGCCAGTCATCTGCATAGGTGATTGCAATTTCCGGTTCTATCTGCAATATAGGGACTTGCTTTGCACCATCTCACTCCGACTAAATAAATTAATAAAAGAAAAAACCAAAAAGCACTACCAATCTGGGATCGCCGGTACCTTTCAAATGGAATTGCATGAAAGATCCCTTAATTCCACCATCCACTATCTGCTATGGATAGAAAAAGTAAAAATGAACTTAGTGTGCCCCAACCGGGGAATGGCTAAATTAGCTGGCATCTCACACCATGGAACATTCCGCAAGTATGAAGACGAAAGGTAGGGCTGCATGTTTTAGCGCAGACGGTGCAAAAGTGAGGCTCCTCCTGAACCATTTGTATATATGTATCTTCTTTGGATCCGCTTTTCTGACGTGAATGGCTTTGCGCCCGGGAGTCTGCGACAAGCGGTGGGTCTGGGCGGACACAGATCCGGGCTCGTGTCCTGGCCAGGTACTGATGGGCCAGCCGACGCTGGCCGAGGTGACGACCCTCCCAGCCTCGGTGTCCGCACCACCCTTCTGCCAGCAAGTCCGCCGTCCACCCTGGGACCTTCACCGCGGCTTTGCCGGGAGGCCGGACTCTTCACCATCGGGCCCCTGGGCGCCGGGGCAAGTTTTCCGCCGGCTACTTTTAAGCAGCGCACCAACCGGAAGTGTGTGCGTTGTGGCGGAAGTTGGCGCTTCCTGGAAGGAGCCGGTGTTGAGAGAACCGTGGCCGGCCAAGATGATTCAGGCGATTATGGTTTTCAACAACCACGGGAAGCCGCGGCTGGTCCGCTTCTACCAGCGTTTCGTGAGTGCGGCCCAGCTTCATCACTTCCCTTCAGGGCGTCCGTGTCCCCTTCCCTCCCTTAGGCCCCGACGGCGCACGCGGGCATGGCCCGCTGACCACCTCAGGCTCCTGCTGCAGCGTGCGTGACCGTTATACTCTTTAATGCCCGTTTCCCGCCTGGGACCAGTGTCAGGCCTTTTGTCCCACACCTCCTGCTCCCCTTGGCCTCTTCCCGGACCCTGGCATTTCTGTGCCATTATTTGACTGGGTCTCAGGGCACATAGTTGGGGGCGGAGGGACTTAATTGAGAACTCAAATGGTTGAAGTCACTTTAAACTTGTCAGTTGCTACACTGAGTTTCACGACGAGGAAGGAATATTCAGCTTCTTAAAGTTTCCGCTTTAGCCAGAGGGTCTGAAAAACTGCTTTCCTGGAGTAATTTCGCTTCCGTGTTGGCTGGGACTGCCTCCCCCCCCCCCTTTCTCCACTCCGTAGAATTGGAAAAAAGTCTGTTTAAAACTAGAAAGTGATGAGAAATTATACATGCTCCCGCGTGAGGGCTCAGTAAATGATAATGTAAACTTGAATTTTCCAGAAACATTTCTCTGGAAAAACACATTATTTGCCTCTTGCCCCTCTCTCCCCACCCCACGTCGTATTTCTTCGTGGCCATGCTTCAAAAAGTTTACATAATTGGTGGACTGGTGAAACCCAAGGAGGGGAAGATAAAATATACATTAATTCCACGTTTAACAAGTTAACAAACCTCATTCAGACTTTATTTACTCTTCTATCAAGTAGAAGTGAAAAAAATTACATTTTTCACTGAATATTCTTAGCTATATTACATTTCATTAAATATATCAAGGTAAAAATATTAACATTACATATAACTTATTTTGTATTTGTATTTTTATGTGTGACATTTTTCCTCAATTTTTAAAAAAAGTGTTATTGGGATATGTCACATACCATACAAATCACTTACTTAAAATGTGCAGTTCACTGGTTTCAGTAGGTTCAAAAGTTATGCAACTATCACCACAGTCAATTTTAAAACATTCATTACCCCCAAAAGAAACACCTACTTATTGGCAACTATTCTGTATTTCCTGCAGCCCTAGGCAACCACTGATCTACTTTCTGTCTCTAAACTCACCTATTCTGGACATTTCATTTACATGTAATCAAACAATATATGGTCTTTGATGACTGGTTTTTTTTCCCACTTAGTACAGTATGTTTTCAAGCTTCATTCATTCTATACCATGTATCAGATCTTCATTACTTTCATTGTGAAATCATATTCCATTGTATGGATATATGCCACATTTTGATTGTGCGTTCATCAGTTGATGTTTCCATTTACAGCTCTTGTGAATAATGTTGCTTTGAACATTCATGTTCTGCAAGTTTTTGTGTGGACATATGTTTTCATTTCTCTTGATTATATGCCTAGGAGTAGAATTGCTGGGTCACATAGTAACTATGGGGAGCATTTTGAGGAACTGCCAAGCTGTTTTTCAAAGTGGCTGTTCCATTTTACATTGCATGAGCAATGTCTAAAGAGTTCCAGTTTCTCCATCTCTCTATCAACATTTGTTACTGTCTTTTTGACAAAAGACATTTTAGTGGGTATAAAGTGAATTCCTTGTGATTTTTATTTCCATTTTCCTGATGACTGATGATGTTGAGCATCTTTTCATGTCCTTAGTGACCGTTTGTGTATCTTCTTTGAAGAACGTGGAATTTTTATAGGAGCAAAATTAACTCATGAGTGAAAATTATCTCAAAGACTGTTGAGTACTGAAAGATAGGAGGGATTATTAAAACAATTAGGCCCATAAGCAATTGGTAGTTTACCTTTTTGTTGAATTAAAAATTAGGTAGCCTTGCTGTTTCATACCACTTCTCCCACTGACTGCAGCCACTTCCCCCAAGAGTCAGATAAAAGGCTTTAGTTTGAAAGATGTTTTTGTCAGTTTAAAAAAGTGCTGATGCTTAGCGTGTTCTGTATTTCCAAGTACACAGAGTTAATCCTTTAACTCCTGATGCCTGAGCTTTGCGAGTTCTTTAAATGTAAACCAAGTAAGTAGTAATTGATTTACTCAAACTTTCAGTTGCCAGTGATTAGTAAGTTTTCATTCATTCTTTCAGTAAATACTGAGCCACTGTATTACCCATGTTGAGTCATAAGGTTATGAAAAATAATTTCTCCACAATGATATTTTTCCTGTTTTTTTACCTCTATTTTTTTTTCAATAATTAACAGTTTCAAATGTACATTCAATGCTGTAGAAAGAAAGGGATTAACATTTCTTCAATCTCTTTTTCGACTCTTAGGGCAAGTCCAATTGGAAGGTTTTCTGAAGCTTTACTACCCAAAGTATGGTCCTTAGACCATCAGTGTTGGTATCATCTAGAAGCTTGTTAGAAACCATCTTAGGACTTACCCTAGACCTACAAAGCTAGAAGCTGCATTTTAATAACATTCCCAGGTGTAAAGACTGGTTCTTGCTGCAGTTTCCCTTTTTTTTTTTTTAAAATAACCTTATATATATAAATAGAAATCAAATGTGAGTTACCAAGATTCCATCACAGTTGAGTTTCTCATATGCATTATGTGAATACTAAGTGACAAAAAGTATTGAGAGCTCTGCGCTTGTTCACAATTTTTTAAATAGAACTTTTTCTGTCTTTCCTCAGTAATACTTAATTGGTAACACATCTTATGCGTAATACCTATATTACCAGTAGAAAAGATGACAAGTTTAGTTTTTCCACCATGTAAATGATTACATCTTGACCTTCTAAAAGTGTTAGACCTCCTGACATTGTTATTTACTCTGGCATAAATGTTTTCTAGGGAAAGACAAAATATTTCAGAATCAGGCCTTTTAGTAATTCTTTGACCTTGCATGATAGTTGATCAATTTTCCTTTCCTTGGTTATTAACTATAAAGAAATATCAGCTTACCTATCAGGATAGTAATGGCTAGTGACTAGACAGCTAGGTAAATATAATCTATCTTAATTTCTGTAATAGTCTTGTCCATTTTTCCATAGATTCCCCTGTTAGTTTTTCTCTATTTGCCATTTTTATCTTCTCTGGAAACTGGTACCAAATTTTCAGATCTTTCCCAGCATCCATCTTCATCAATGGGATATATTTTCAGATGTCCCCACTGATTCACCTCATTTCTTTTATTCCACAGCCAGAAGAAATTCAACAGCAGATTGTTCGAGAGACTTTCCATCTAGTTCTCAAGAGGGATGACAACATCTGTAACTTCTTGGAGGGTGGAAGGTAAATAATCAGGTTTGGTTTTCTCCCCATATCTCCACTTTTGGGTGGCCTTCATCATTATTGCTTCTTCAGGCAGTAAGTACTCAAGTGTCAGGTGGGTACCTGATGCAACTTTATCAGATCTCGGCATGATCTGAAGAGGGAGAGACCCGATTCTCTTTGGAGGCTCTTGAGTTGTTGTGCTTCAATGTTACTCACTTAGATGTTCAGTTCCTGGGACAATGGGAGGAAGAAAAGATGAGATAAAGTATATATAAAGTAGTTTTAGGCACCTCATTTTTTGGAACATAGTTTCTCTTTGATTAATTAAGATACAGACAATTTACCACCTCACACCTGTTAGAATGGCTATAATCAACAAGACAAATAATAACAAGTGCTGGAGAGGCTGTGGACAAAAAGGAACCCTCATACACTGCTGGTGGGAATGTAAATTGGTACAACCACTGTGGAAGGCAGTGTGGAGATTCCTCAAAAAACTAGGAATGGAACTGCCGTATGATGACTCAGCGATCCCTCCCCTGGGTATCCACCCAAAAAACCTTAAAACCTTATTCCACAAAGATAAATGTATGGTACCCCAATGTTCATCACAGCACTGTTCATGGTGGCCAAGTTGTGGAATCAACCAAAGTGTCCTCTTGATAGATGACTGGATAAAGTTGTGGTACATTTATACAACGGAATACTACTCAGCAATAAGAAAAGATGAAATACAGCAATTTGCAACAACATGGACAGACCTTGAAAACATCTTATTAAGTGAAATAAGTCAGAATGAAAGAATCAAGAAACATATGACCTCACTCATAGGTGGAATATAAAACTGAAAGGAACAAAGAAACAAAGACTCATGGACACAGTCAATGGTTTAGTGGTTACCTGAGGGTAAGGGGGGAGGTGGGTGGGAAAGATGGGTGCGGGAGAGTAGGGAGAGGGAATCAAACATATGGTGATGGAAAGTGAGCTGATTCTTAAGTGGTGAGCACATAATGCGATGTATAGATCATGTAATGTAGAATTGTACACCGGGAAACAATGTAATTGATATCAATCAATGTCACCCCCAATAAATTTTAATAATTGAAATAAAAAAAGATACATTTAAATGTTTCCTATCTTCCACAGTTTGATTGGTGGCTCTGACTACAAACTGATTTATCGGCACTATGCTACCCTCTACTTTGTATTTTGTGTGGATTCATCAGAGAGTGAACTTGGGATCTTGGACCTCATCCAGGTATGTGTAGTCAGCTGATGACAACAGCCACTTTTGAGAATTTGCCCTGGATTTTTGCATAACCATTCATCCTGTAGATCTTTTTGTCAGTCTCTTTATTGATACTTGTAAAAGTTGCCAGATGTCCACCAGATGGTGCTGTGAGAAAGCTCCTTTACAACCCTTAAAAACTCAGAGCTTTTGGATTCATTGGTTTCTACCCGGCTGGCTCACTGCCCTTGGTTTCCATGCATGATTCTGCTTGTATGTCCTCTGCAGGTACACCCTTCTTCCTCAGTCTCCTGGTGTTCACCAGCCTGGTAGCTCCCCTGAACCCTGTCCTTTGGTTTTCTATGGAGACTCCATTGCATAGGCATTATTCATCCAGTCAATGGCCATTGGTGATTGGTTTCATTTCCAACCCCTCACCCCTCTCTGGAGGTCAGGGTGTGGAACTGAAAATCTCAACACTTTACTCATGGTTGGCAATCAACTCCTATCCTTAGGTGCTTTCCAAAAGTCATTAACATAAACAAAGGATACCTTTATCACTTAGGAAATTCCAAGGGTTATAGGAGCTCTGTGCCAAAAACGAGATGAATACCAAATATTTCTTACAAATTACAATATCACGTTTTGTAATTGTTTTAACTATCAAGCCAAACAATATTTAAAAATTCATAGTTTATTTATTTTCACTTGTAATTCTAGCCTAAAACAAAGTTGATGCTTTAGTTAGTCTGTGCAACCCTGACATAGGTAAACTGAGTTTTGTTACTTTTTAAAAATTAGAAATTGTTTACAGATTCTTTTCATTACCGTCAGTGAAACCATTAATTTAGTACAATTTCATCATTTTATACATGTAATGCTAAGTGGGTTTCTTATAAGCGATTTGAATAAAGTCACTTAGAATAGAAAGCACTGGGGAAGCCGGGATGGCTCAGTGGGTTAAGCGCTCACTTTGCAGCTCCAGGGACCAAGGATCGAATCCTGGCCCCAGCCCATGCAGACCCATATGCTGAACTGGGGAGTGCTCCCAGTTCGGTTCTCACTGGGGTGAGACCCCGGCCCAGTTCCTGCCCTGTGCAGCCCCACTCCCACCTGTGGAATGAAACTATGTGGAAAACCGAATGATATACAACGATGGAGACTATTCTGGGCCTTCCCCCTTCTCTCTGTCTCTGTATCTCTCTCTCTCTCTCTCTCTCAAAAACAATAAAAGTAAATCTTAAAAAAAAAAAAAAAGAATCTCCAATAGCTGCAGCTATTTCTTGTTTTTGTTTTTCAACCATTTCTTTTTCTCTCTGTTCTTGCCATTTCTCTGTCCTCCTGAACCTCCTAGCTAGAGCTTCTTGTGCATCCATGGCTGTATTTCTGCCTCTGCAGAGAAGGGGCTTGGCAGTCCAGCTTAATTGTTTGGTAAATCTCAGCTTTTCCATTCTCTTCTTTCTATCTCTCGACGACTACTTGTACCATTCCTGCCTCTACCCCATACTTGCGTCTTGATCTTAAGCAGTAACGAGGTCTGATCTGTCGTTTTTTTTCTGCTTCTGGGTCGTGATTTCTTCACCTCTGCTGGTGGATTGCTATGTTTACCTGCTTCCTATTCCTGGATCTAGACTTCCACTCCCTGCTGCTACTACGATGATGCCATTTATGAGACTTAAGATCTTGAGTGACTTTAGCCTCTTGATGACTTTCTTTGTATTTGTGTCTATCCTCACCATTTTCACATAAATTTAAAGATTTTTTTTTTTTAATTATTTATTTTTGAGAGAGAGAGAGACAGAGATAGAGACAGAGAGAGAACTGAACTGGGGGAGCTCCCCAGCTCAGCACATGGGTCCGCATGGGCCGGGGCCGGGATTCGATCCCCGGTCCCCAGTGCTGCAAAGTGAGCGCCCAATCCACTGAGCCATCCCGGCTTCCCCATATAAATTTAGTCACTGTCTTCCATTATGAGAAGAATGTTTTTTGTCATTGTGTCATTTTTAGATTCATGTCTTATTTTGATGTCTGACTCTCAGTTCCGTCTCTGCATTAACACCATTTTTGCTTGTGTTGGCTTCTTTTTTTTTTTTCTTGACCTTGATCATGATCTTGAATAATGGTGGTTTGAAGCTCTTGTAGAAACAGATACATCTGACAGCTCTTTTTGATCTCTGTCTGGGGATGTCTTTCCTGGAGCTATTCTGTCTCATTCTGTATCAGTAGCCTATTTGAGGACCCAACTGTTAGGGACTGAATTGTGTCCCTTAAAATTTTTTTTTTTTTTTTTT
>PVKE010012098.1:0-38966 GCA_004027555.1 Craseonycteris thonglongyai
ATTGTTATTCCTAATATATTTGTAATACTGTCCCTTATTTTTCTCTCAGTGTAATGACCGCAGTTTAGAGATCTGTTGCCGAGAATGCTCACTTATCAAGTAAATAGATAGGTAAGAAAAGCAATTTAATTTAAAACAAAGAAAAGGTACTTACATTTTAAACAGAAGAAAAATTGAAACTCAACGTAGTCACCGAGGATAAATAATATTGATTGATAATAATACTGTTAATACAAAAGAAAAGAAGTTATCGTATGACACTACCAAATATTCAAGCTAACTGACTGTGTTCTTCGATGAGTCGAGTCGTAACTGTTGCGTTCACGCGTTGCGTCTGGTGACAAGTGTAACACATAAGTCAAAATGTATTGTCTGGGTGGGCGGAGATCACAGTGTCAGGCTGTCAGAATTCTAGGAATTTATGATCTTGGCAAATTCCCAGAATGCATTAAACTATTGCTAGAAAGTTTTGTCTTCTGCAATCGCTTCAAAGTCCATGGTACATGGAATTCCACCCCAGACATTGCGAGTGATCGACGATCAACCAAAATTGGTCCCACCCCAGACATTGCGAGTGATCGATGATCGACCAAAATTGGCCTCGCGATCGACCGGTCGACCGCGATCGACTTGTTGGCCACCCCTGCATTATAGCAAGAGCAACAAGAAGTCATTTTTGGTATTAGCAGCATGGATGCAAATTTCCCTGGGTTAAGTCAATCCATGACCAGCCTGTTAAAGGAGGTTATTTAAAGAGTGTGAAAATTTCCTTTGGGTCAGTACTCAGATGAGAGTGAAAGGTGCAGACCTGACGGGGGTAATGAGAGGTCAGCGAAAAAGGCCATCATCACCTGTGTCAGGGAATGGTAGAGGTCCTAAAGGAAGTTGCCAAGCAACCCTCAAATGTGCTGTAGGAAAGAGCCTGCATTTAGAACCTGACATAACTGAGGACATTGATAGATTAGAAAAGCACCAGACAAGGAAGACTGATTTTCTACTTAACTCCCTCTCCACTAACCACCCTCATTGTCATTCTGTCTCATCCCCACGACCTTTTGAACATCAGTACCAGGTAAAGAGGGAAGAAATGCTAAAAGATCAACAAACCACCTCAAGCCATAGGTATGGCCTGAGCTAATGGGACTAAGGGCATAACAGAGAGGAGTGGCACTAAGGGGGTAGATACTAAGTTAGATATGATATTAAAGTTTTGATTTAGTCTATATTTTTAGAAGTGTAACTACTCTTAAAAGTGTAATATTTCCAAACAACTACTACATTAGTTCATAATATTACCACAAGGTTGAAAAGGGTGATTTAACTTACTGCTTAAAGGTAGTAAGAGAAAAATATAGCCTTGATTTTCCAGTAATTTCAAACAGTTACAACAATAGTACTAACCAGTAAAAGTATTCACTAACCTTCGTTCAGGGTTTTATCTTTTATGAAGCACGTTCACATGGTCTAACTTATATACATTATAGTCTTGGTCATCTTCAATACAACAATAATCAATATTGTTTTTCTTTTCACTTCAGGATATTGGGGCAATGTATATAGCCTTTTCTAGAATGCTCTTTCTCCTATTTTAATCTAGTTAATTTTCACTGACATTTCAGAGCCCAAGTCAAATGTCTTTGCTTCCAGGAACCCTTGTGTGACCCTCCAGTAAGCTTTACCCATTCTATGCTTTCATAGTACCCACTAGTTCTACTTCATAATACTTCTCACAGTTTCACTTTAAAAAATCATGTAGTTAATTAGTTAATAACTATCTCCATACCTAAAATGTTAACTTCATCAGGATAGGACCTAGTGAATCTTATTCAGTATTGATTTTCAGGCATTTACTAACTTCAGAAAATAACAACATTGTTAATATTATTAGTAATAATGAGAGCTGTACTCATCATAGGAGCCCAATATACATTAGTGGAATAAGTGGACACATGAAAGAAACAAGCGACATGCCTTGTGATGTCTTGCTCTTTACTAAGAAGAGTTTTTTTGGATTCCATGGGTGGTTAAGTTGTGGGCCAAAATGGCTTCCTGAGAGTAACCATTTTTAGATTGACTTGATATTTTACTATAGCCTATTAAAGAACACTGAAGTAAGTGGGAAGGACAGTCACTTGCCATGAGGTGAGTGTGGGTAAGAGACAATGTAGATAGCTGAATGGGATGTGTCACAGGTGATTTGTTAGTTTTTTTCAGACAGACATTCTTTTCACAAGCAACAATGCTAGTCCCTTCCACCTTCATCCCTATGAAAAAAATGGAAGATTAGCATTAGTTTTTAAGGCAAGTTCTTAGGTCCTTTTGAAGGAAAAGCTATAGAAGTCCATGACTAATCAAAGGGGAAAATGTCCGCCTAATATCAAGGACAATGCTTTCAATAATTTTTAAAAAGGTTAGGCATGCTATCTTTTATTCTACAGTCAATTACACTCCTTCATTTTTTTTTAAATATAAAATTGAGCAGCTGATATTTCTCTTTTTAATGACATTTTGTTACCATGAATAATTGAGCATATTTTTACAAAGGATTATTAGAAAAGATCAACCACCCATATACAAAAACTTATGAAATCATATAACCCTTTCTTGGCATTTTAGAACATTTTAATTAGCTTACTAATGTTTTTGAATTCTATTCAGTTTAGTGTATTTCCAAAAATACATAAATAAAGGTTTACCCTGAGGCTTCCAATTAAGCTAACGCAAGTTTTATTTCACTGAAATGTTATTTCATCTTTGACTTTTGAATATGATGATTGTTAGAAATCCTTTTAATCTGCATTTGTTGGTAGCTGCCTTTGAATCAGATAAGAATAAGAAACAAGAAGGCAGCAAGTTATATAAACAAATTTCAGGATATATATATCAAATCAATATGTTGTACACCTAAAACTAATATAATGCTATATATCAATTATATCATAAATATATTAGATTCTAGCAAACTCTTCCCTGAAGGGTCATTTGTTTAAAATCTAATAAATGTGATCAATGCCATGTATGTAAATTAAATGTTTCAACTTAATGAAAGAATTCAGTTAAATTATTTACCTTTATTGGTAATCACTGAGATCTTAGTGACCAGTAATCATTTGACCAATGATTATAAAAATATAATGTAATATTCACTTATTTAATCATAAATAAGTTTATGAGTCAAAGCATATGATAAATAAGTTTATGAATAAATAAAACATCTTCCCTCCATTAATCTGGTTTAAATAAAATTTTGGGCCAAATCTTTCTTGAAAAGCTAATCAAAGCATACTACCAAGCAGTGGAAGTTCTAGAGATGTACTTCTATTTAAAATTATTATTTACCTCTTTATAAGTGTTTTCTCTTATACGCAACACAAATACACCATTTAAATAATTCAAGCAATATAAAATATATGAAATAAAATAAGGATTCTACACCTCTCTGTCAGAAAGACTTTTAACATACGTGTCCTTGTATTCTTTCTTCTGTGTATTTTTGGTAAGAGTGAGGTCCTTGATAGACTTATGTGAAAAAGCTTCCTTGTAGGAATTCTGGCTTGAATCAGCCTTGTCTTTGAAGGTTGCAGTTACTATGTATTAAGAAGAAGAAAAGTGAAATGCTCATTTTTTTTTGAAAGTAGAAAAATTGGGATGATTTAGATTTTTTTTCCAGAGATTCCTGCATATCCCATATGTTCGATATTAACAATGTATATTATTATATTTTAAATTAAAACTGTCAATTTAAATGAACAATACCAGCCAGTTTTTAAAGGTACAGATACAGAAAGAAGATTTCAAAGTGAGTCTTAAATTTTAGGCTATTTGGTAATGTTTGGATGGTAAAAAATCTGGTAAAGGTTGACATAAATTGTTTTAGCAATACTAACATGCTGTACATAGCATGGTTATTTTCCTCAGTTTCATGAATAACTTCTGATTTTTTCATAGTCAAATCACAGCCCCAGTTTAACACCGATTTTCCTCCTCCATACTCCGATTTAGTTCTAACACCGATAGCTCAATCAAGCATCAACTACCCACACACCAACTTAGAAGTCATGGCATTGGGGATATTTTATGTCTCCTTTAAGTCTGAACAGATTATATGATGTTATCTATATCCATTTGTTGAATGTAAATTCTTTATTTTTATTTTTTATTTTATTGTTTTTGACAAAGAGACAGAGATAGAAAGAGACAGAGAGAAGGGGGACAGCCCAGAGCAGTCTCCTCAGTCTTACGTCATCAGTTTTGAACATGATTTTGTTCCACACAGATGGGAGGAAGCCATGCAGGGTGGGAACCAGGCTAGGGGGACTCCGCATGGGAGGCATGCCCCCTGGAGCCAAGGGGCAGAGCTGGGGAGCGGAACCAGGGGGCCTCCCACATGGGAAGCTCACGCCAGTTCAGCATATAAGTCTGCATGGGCCCAGCCCTGTGGGCCAGTCCTCAGACCCTGGAGCTGCAAAGTGAGTGCTTAACTGGCTGAACCATTCTGGCTTCCCCTGAAGTTTGCTTTATAACAAATGTTTGCTGAGCATCTATTATGTCCTAGACATTTTGCTAGATACCAACACTATCTGGCAAAGAGAAATATATAGAGATCTTACTTTTAAGCTTAGTGATAAAAATTGGTTACTAAGATGATTAAAGGTTAATGTTTCCAAGTACTCTTACATAGATAGAAGAAAAAATAAAACTGAAGAAAGAAAACTAAAATGAATTCTAGTAAGGTAAAATTGCCTGCAATGTGGCTTATTTTTTCTCAGTAACTAAAATTATAGATTATTATAGAACTGGTAAAAAATATTTGAAATTTAACAAGGTTTGTTTTATAATTTTCTTTTGTGTTTGGCATCCTAAAAGTGAGGATTTATCATTAGGCTATAGACATAGATTTTTCCTCTGTTAGTAACGGTTCTCTAGACTTAGAATCAAAATTTGCTCTAACAGTTTGTTTCTACTTTTATTTTTTACATATCAGCCCAAATTTGAAGCGTAATTTGCCAGTGTGGGGCCACCAAAGCCTTCCAGGCTTCATTGTACACTGCAGTGTAAGTTAAGGTCTTTCTGATAGCACCATATCGTGGACGGTGTTTGTATAGCTTCATTTTGTTGCATAGGTTTACAACCAAGCTGTGATCTGCATGAGATCCCAGCAGGGAGCTAGTTCATTTGAAAAGAATTAAGATTCAGTTGAGAATTAGCTGATAAATACAAAAGATTTGCTTAACCAAGTAAAGTAGTTATAGGACAGCTATCGCTGGTAAGAGTTTTATCTTTAATATTCGTAAGTGCTAATCCATACAAGAGTTTTCAGAAATACTATTTACATGAGAATAAGAATATTGTATCTGCTGTAGCAATTTTCTGGCAGATTACATTGTAAAGAGTTTAACCCAAAATGAGTGTTCTAATGCCTACTCAGTGTACAAGAAAGAGTAGTTCTTTTCCAGAAATTCAAGCCTTGATGAAAATACTTTCCAAGCATACAAAGCATAGCACTTTGAATAAATTCAATGAAGCCCACTTTATTTTGGTAAATATTTGCTGAGTTGCATTGCACTAGAAACATAAGACTTATTTGAGTTATAACAAGGCTTGAACATCTGAAGAAGTCCTTAGAGTAGATATGACTTCGATTTGCAGTTCAAAAAAATGGACTTTTAAAAATTATTTTAGTTTTATTAATTTTACAATGTAAATGTTCTCTTTCACTTCTGTGTTGGCAAGAACTTGATGAAACATTTTTACTAACATCATTTAACGTATTCATCATCTGTGTATTTTAAGCTTTACATTCAAATAACATTTAACTTTGAAAAGTTGAGTTGGGAAAGAAAATTAGTATCTCATGGCCTCTTGTTTTAGTCTGAGATTTAATGACTAGGAAGGATAACAATTTACTTTTTTACATGACAGTGATTGACTATTCCCAATTACTATCAAAAGTAGGACATGTAGAAACAGATGGAGAAAATAAACTCTTAAATAAGAGGCAATGAGGACTATGGAGATTAGTAGGATCCAGAATGTTGAACTGAGGTTAACTTTCAAAATAATTCCTTCCCTCAGAAGCAAAAGTGATTTTGAATTTATGGATAACTACCTATATGAGTTTAGATATTACAAAAGAAGATAGTATGAAGATTTCCTAGGTAAATGTGGTAGTAATCCATTCCACGCTGATCATGGTTCTAGGAGTGTGGTAAATGCCTTTCAGGAAAATAGGACCTCTGGCCTAGAGCAATTTTGCACCTGTAATTTTAGGGGGCATGTTGTAAAAAGAAAAGAAGGCTCTTTAGAATTAAAATTTAGGCTCAAGGAGATTTCCAGTCTTCTTTGGCAATTTGTTAATGGGTTCAGCGGGAATATTTTAAGAATATGGATGACAAAAAGAAGATGCCAGGGGAAAAGAAAGAAAACACCAGATGGAATACAAGGAACCCAGGAGTCAGCAATGATAACAGCAGTTTGATCTTAAAAATTCATTAGTAACCTTATCAAGTTTCCTATTAATGGGCTTTGAAGACCTTATACAAACTCTTACATAGGAAAAGTCCACCCAAAATGGGGGGGAAGAATGAATACAAATTATGATCTATATGAAATAACTGATTTGAACCTGTGTTGGCTGGTAGCTGCAATTACTATTTTAGGTAGTTTCTGTTGGCTTCTTACTGTATTTAAGCATGTAGTCAACCATGCTGTTAAATTCCATATATGAGGTGATGGGGTAAGACCTATGATACCAGAAGCTCTATTTCTTATTGTGACTTTTTCCTACTGCTTTTATGTGATCTAAATTCTGTGACATGTTGGAAACAGTCCATCTTTGCTCTCACAGAGTAAGTGCCTGTGGTATTTCATAGATAATGTGGTTTCAGCTTGTGAAATCTTGTTTTCAGCATGCATTTGTATTTGCTCACCCACCCACACACACCCCTATCTTCAGTCATTCCAAACTGGGCACCGAGTCTCCAGGAATTGTTGACTTTTCTTGGCTTTGGTTCATAGTTTCAGCTGACTTCAAGCACCTCTGATAATTTATTTTCACAAAGTTTCAACCTGAAGTCAGAGGTTTAGACAAGGAAAGACTCTATTGCCCTGAGACTAGGAATCTGAAGACAGTGCCAAGTCTAGCCTGAGGGAAAAACAAAGTTTAGAGGCCAGAAGAGGGAACAAGAATGGGAGACAAGGGGAGACCAGGATGGCTCAGTGGGTTAAGTGCTCACTATGCAGCACGGGGGACCAAGGATCGAATCCTGGCCCTGGCTCAGGCTCTTGCAGACCCATGTGCTGAACTGGGGAGTTTCCCCAGTTCAGTTCTCTCTCTCTCTCTCTCTCTCTCTCTCTCTCTCTCTCTCTCTCCCTCTCTCTCTCTCTCTCTCTCTCTAAAACAATAAAAATAAAATAAAATTTTTTTTAATTAAATAAATAAAGAATGGGAGACAAATTACAGGTAACCCCCTGGAGGAGACCACTCCTGAGGAATCAGGTCTAACAAATTCAATCAAACATAATTTCCATCATTGAATCAATATGTGCACATGAATTTATTCCTAGGGGTTTTCCTTTTTATCCCCTCTCCCTCGTTTTGTTACCTTTCTTACACTGCCTTTGTAGGCGTTTCAGTGCGTGACTGCTGGGTTACTATTCTATGCCACACTGAATGACCCCATTTGCCCATTGATATATGAGAGCTGTCCAGAAAAACTCCAGCCATTACCAGCACAACAAGAATGGATCCATGGCTGGACACTTTCCTGGACAGCCCTCGTATATAGTTCATATCTTTCATTCCATCATGCTGTAGAATAGTTATGCTATTGAACTGAGTATGTATAACTCTTTCATTCCCCACTCCCACCCCTCCTTCTATTGCTGCAACCTCATCTAACTCTTGAAGAGTATGCTGAGTACAAGCAACTCAGCATAATTATGTTTTCCTTAGCTATTATTGCCCTGTTTAAAACCCTATGGAGACTCCCTGCTACTTATCAGACTTAATCTATTTTTCATTGTTTTAATTTAGCCCTCCTTTGTCTAATTAAACATGTTTCTAGTCCCTTTCCTCCTCCTACCTCTGTGATTCCTTAGCATTGCTGGTAATTAAAATCTCCTTGGAAACACCTGAGTCTGCCCTCTAGAGTTTTTGGTAAGTGGCCCGGTGTATGACCTGGAGGATAATTTTTTTCTTTGTCTTTAACTAGTAGGTATTTCTAAGTTGCACCCAGGCTTGAGGACCACTCATCTAAACTAATGGTTCTCAAAACGTGGAGCTAGGCCAGTAGAATCTTCTTCACCTAGGAACTTGTTAGAAACGTAAACGATTCAGACCGCACTTCAGACCTACTGGATCAGAAAGTTTGTGGGTGGGAAGCAGCAATCTGTGTTTCACATGTCCTCCAGGTGGTTCTGACATACCTCAAAGCATGCTGTCCAATATGGTGGCTACCAGATACATATGGCTGGTCCCAATTGAGGTGAGCTACAATGTCAAGTACAGGATGTATACCAAAGGTGCAGGCTAAGAATAAAATATAAAAGTCACATGAATAGTTTAAATTAATTACATGTTGAAATTATAATATGTTGGGCAGGTTGGATTAAATAAAATTATTTAAATGAATTATTAAATTATTAATTACAAATGAAATATATTAACATTTTTAAGTTGCTAATGTTTCTGCTAGAAAATTTGACATTTTACATATTTGGGTTGTATGACATTTTTTACTGGTCTAAAATTTGAGAACCACTGATCTATATCATCCTTGTTTTCCTATTGACGGAGCCTGCCGTCAGTGTCGAACAGTCCCTGAGCAAGGAGTGAGGATTAAAGAAAACCAAAGAGCATGGGATTGGGAGGGCTGTCAGCATGCGATCATACTCCAGCTCTGAGTTTATTTTTACAGCTTCTTTTATAGTAAAAGAGTACGTGCACAGCTCCATGGCTACAGAGTAAAAGTTAACTTGACACAAAACAGAGATTATTTTTCTCAGGACTAAGCAGAGATATCACGTCTACAGAGCAATTGTTTATTTCATTGCAAAACAGCAATAATTGGGTGACTAAATGGTCAGAGCATTCTTGGGAGAAGAACTTACCGGTACACTAAAGATAAATAATAAACCATATCAAACCCGTCTTGAAGGTCAGTGGAGTTCTGCCTATCTCCCAGGCCCCAGAGTTAGTTGTGCTCCAGCCAAGCAGAAACATTCCAGTACCCTCCCGTAACTCCTTGGGGGAAAGGGTAAGAGAAGAGAAATCCCTGTGGAAGAGTTGGGGGGATGAGGCTCTGTGCCTCATCTCTTATGCTCCCCGTATATTATTCTGATGGCCCCTATGCGACTGTGCCTGTTTTAGGTTGTTCCTCCCTGAGGAATCTTACCCGTCGTTGACTAACCAGCCATCCTGCTGGGCCATACAAGGTGAGGGAATTTCTCAGACATGTCTTTTCATTCTTGCCAACTGACCTCAGCGGCCGGTGAGTGTTTTGTCTAACTCACCAGACCACTCCTGACATCCTATACAGATTATTTTCATAATAGTTTAATTGGAACATCGACTGGATTTTTGATTCCCTTCCCCTGTGACTTTTATGCATCATTCCACCACTAATAGATCCTCTCTAGCCCTTCATACGTGTCCTGCTCTGACTAACTCTTTTAGGCTGTTTTTATGAATGTCTTTTCTTTGGTTCTCTCTCCTAGCTGCTCCAGCCTATGGTGACTCTCCTTCTTCACTTTTGTAATTCCTAATTCCAGGAAGTAACAGAGATGCAGAAAGAAAACAGTTGTTATTAGAGAACTCAGAGGAAGGGAGCACTTGTGCTCAATCAGACTGAGGTAGTAACGTGGGTGCATTCTGAATGTCAGAGGTCATCCCCCCCACCTTTTAACCCCTCATTGTGCGGTACCCCAATGAATAAATATGGCTGATGAAGTTGATACATTTTAGAGGCTAGAGTAAGGGAAGGACAACTGATAGAAAAGTGAATAAAAAGCCACAGGACCTAGGAATAAGGTCTATTTAAATAATACCTCCCCATGTTTCCATTTTACCGTAGATATCAAACCATCTACTTGGAGCTTCTGTGATGGGAAGTGGGTGGCAGTAGGGACAGCATTTCATTTGTAGTTCAGTAATACTTTAGGGGATTTTCCTTATATGTTTCCTATGTTTTATTTCCATCAGGTACAATTTTACTTAAAGGACACAAGAGAGTCTAGACCTTAGAATAATACTTTTTGCTTAGACTACTGTCTTCATCATGCAAAGCAGACTGATAACAGTAAAGGAGAAATAATACCCTCCCCTTTCCACTGAAAATCTAACAGTACTTCCCCTTCCCAGCATTCTACTTTCCTAGTATTCTCTTTCTTGTCATTTCCCACCACCATGCGATATTAAAAAAGAAAGAATAATTTTGTTCACATTGTTAGGGATGTGAAAGAGGAGCTTCTAAAGGGGAAAAATAAGGAGCAAATCATGCTTCTTCCTGTATGTAACTTATCTGCTATTCGTCAGACCACTCTAGAACATGAATTCATTTCATTCCCTGTCTAATCATGCATTTTTTGAAAGTTAATGTTTAATATTCCTGATAAAGGACCACTTAAACCACCAGACACCCCAGATGCTTTAACAGTTGCTTCCAACACTTCAAAAAGTTCTTGCATAAAAACATGGACTTGATGTCTGCAGGCTCCTGATGGGAACAAGCAGTACATCCTGAAATGATCAGAGCTGCCTCCAGAATCCTTTAACTCCTTCAAGGGAAGAGAAATGTATACTTGCAAATATATTTGGAGACTCAGACAGTAATGCTCTAAATTCAATTAAAAATATAAATCTCAAGACAAAAAAGTACTTCAGTATGATAGTAAGTTAGAAATTACCAATTTCTCACCTCCACCTTGAAATAAAAGAAAGAAACCTACTTGCAAATGAACCTGTAAAATACCACAAGCCAAGCACAGGATTGGGATAAAGTATTTCATAAAACTGTCTGTAGAACATTTCTTTTAGGTGTAGATGAGTATATTGAAGTTATAACACAGTGCACATTTTCAGAGTAACATCAGAGAAAAAATGTTATAATAGCTTACTAGGTTTTTTATGACAAGAAGCAATGTGATCAATAAAAAATATAAAAGATTCAAGATAGAGCAATCAACTTTAAATGGGAATGAAAGATAAAAGGGGTAAGGTATTTTGTTTCTAAAACTTGTGTACTTTTTTTGGCCTACTTTACTTCTTACATCATTTTAACCTGTCATTTGATTTCCGTTTCTCGGGAACAATCTATGCTGTTGCCAAAGTTGTGTTACTGACATTGGTTTTCAAGATCAAGAATGGCTTTTGTCGATTTTCTTTTTTTCCCCAAAGATGATTGAATGTTGTAAGTTTCCCCTGCTTCTCCTTCCTATTTTCTGTAAATAGAATTTTACTCCTTTAGAAAGAAGCAAAGGTAAGTAGTTAGAGGAGATATCTATATTTCCTTAGAATACTCATCAACCATTAAAAATTAGAACTGTGCCTTATGAGTATAAATTTCAAAAATTAAATGAGGTCTGCTTTCTCTGGTAGAGTGAACTTTGGGGTTGCGAATTGATTCTGATCATGGGTTTATGTAGCTGCCAACTCAGAGACTCGGAGTTCTAACAAGCTTTCTTTACCCAATTTTAGTCACTAAATCTGATATCTGAACACTCTGTTCTCAGACAACTGAGTTACCAGTTCAATCCCCTATGGGTAGCTGCCCTCAGTTTCTCTAGGAGTGCCCATTAATCTCCTCTTGGCTTTGAGATTTGTTCCCTAACCATCTGCAGCCCTAGTTTGAGTGGCAGATTCTTGGTAGGTTCATCCAATGGGAAGCAAGGTTGAGGTGAGTGTAAGAGAAAATGATAGCGGTGTTTCTCCTTCTCCTTTTTATGTTCTTTTTTTTCTCCTGAATTTCATGGCAATTCCAGCAGCATCTCTTCCATAGTTCCAGTTTCAGCAAGGCAGTCCCTCTTCCTGTGTTCCCAGTTCCCTCTGGACAATACTTGCCATGTATATATCCCACAGCATGCCTGGCTGTGGGTGCTGGTGATAGCGCTTCCTCTGGCTGTCTCTTCAGGCCTAGGAATGATAGCTTCTTCCTGCTCTTGACAAACTCTGGGTGGCCTTATCATCCCCTCATAGGTTTCTTTGTTCTTCCATCAGCTATTGCTGAAGACACCTCAGTCCTGTCTAGGTCCCCTCGGTGCTGGATGCATCCAGAACCCTGCTACTATGATCCTTGACTGCTGACGGCTCAAAATGAGTGTCCTTTATAAGACTTACCTGACAGGAGCTGACAGAGCAGCCACAGCCAATGATTACCCCCTTGGGTCAAGGAAGGGGCAACTTTGTGGTTCACTGATGTTCCAGTGCCCTCCCCCTGTGGACCAGGCTGGGGCCATGCCAGACCTGAGCCACAACCTTGCTTGTTTCCTTGCTCTTCTCCATCCTGCTTTGCTCTCTCCCTCACAATCTATTTCTAAAAGGCACACCCTCATAAACCCACATGCACCCAAACCCTTGTCTCAGGTTCTCATTTTTAGGTCCAAATCTCCCCCCACCCTTTTTTTTTGGGGGGGGGGCGAGTTTTTGAGTTGTTTCTGTTTTCCTGACTAGGTCCTGAATGATTCAGAAATCTAAAGTGACTCTCAAGACCTCACCTCTTAGAAAAAACACAGTGATAACAACTGGGAGGGTCCCCTAGTACAAAAGCAAGTTCATATCCATTACCCATTTGATTGTCTTAAGCACTCTCTGAGGTACGGCATCTGCTCATTGCCTCCTTTAATTCCAGTGGTTTTCTTTTCATGTCTTTTTTTTCTACTTCAGGTTAGTTCCCAAATGCTATTACTTCTTTCTGGAATGAGGGTAAGAGATATTAGGTGACTTGTCTAGATCACAACCAATGTAGGAGATATAATTGGTTCATAAAGATTTTCTGAGACTCAAAGCAATGAATTTTCTATTGTCTCATATCCTTCTAATTATGAAGCAGCCATACAGAAAATTCTTTATAAGGTGGAAATTAACAAAGTAAAGTAAAAAGACCTTTGAGGTTACCTTGCTAACTTCCTGTCCTTGTATTTAGAGGTAAATGATCTCTCCTCTAAGCTCATTGAAAGACCTTAGATCCTTCCGACAGGAAGAGCAGGAGCCAAGGTAAAAGTGAGCCCCCTAAAGGTGATTCTCACTGCCATTCTTTCTTCCAGATGGGGGAACATACCCACCAATGCAATTCTGTTAAAGTTCTGACAAGCAAGATATTATGCAGTGGCCGTCTTTCCACTGAGGGTGGCAGCCAGTCCACCACCTTCCTCTTTACCTCAAGTTCCACCACCATCCTCTTTACTTTCAACTCCAGAGGGATGATCTTTCCAATGCTCTTGCCCCCTCATACTTCTTTGATCCCTGAAACTCCACTGACTTTCATATTCACTTAGCTTTGTCATAATTTGGAAGCTCTTCCTTTGAAACATCAAACTTGGATAACTTGTCCTCAAACCTCAACCTCATATCTTGCCAGATTTTACTCCATCATTCCAGCACACTCATTAGCCTCATAAGTTAGATTGACTCCATTCATCTTTTCCCAATTCCGCAACTATTCATTACCTTCACTTCTTGTATTATCTTGCTTAGACTAAGATCTACAACGCTCAATTATGAATATCACAAAAAATTATAGAGTTGAACTATTCTCTTGCCAGTAACCTCAGCTCCCATACTCGCTTTCCATTGCTACCTTCATGACAACATTCCAGCTGACATATTTACAGTTTCTCTTCTTAGCTCTTAGACTCAGGTGACTGAGTATTACTTGAGGAAGTTAATACTCACTGTTCCACTATGAACTGAAAATAATCTTCTACTTAATTTGAATAATTACAATCATTAAGTGTTAATTTCTCCAAAATAAATCTTCACCCATCTTGCTAGCCAAAGTATATGTCCTTCCTGCTCAAAGACAAACCAACCCAGATAAAATACCCCCTTTCAACAGCTCACTGAGAGCATGTAGCTTGTTTGTTTGTTTGTTTTTTCTATTTTATGAGTATTAGAATCTGGGATGTGGTGAATAGTCAATAAGTATTCCATTTAATGACTCACTCTCTTTTTTATATTTTCTGTGGATTGTATCCTATTTACTTATGTCTAAATAATGAGTTCCTTAAAATCAGGAATTGTTTCTTAGACATCTTTTATCCCCTGTACTTGGCAATGTCTATAGCATAATAGGCATGAGTAGAAAAGATGAGAGGAAGATGAATACCTTGGCAACAGGGTCCTTGGCAACACAGTCCTTTTAATGTAGTTAAATATTACTAGCTATGTTGATAAATGTATTTCTAAGTGAGGAATTTAGTAACATGACAAGTCCAAGTGTATAATTATGGCAACTCAATGAGTTCTAAGTCACTTTAGTACCAAAAGAAATTAGATAATTATTTTCAGCTCAAATTCAAGTCAGTTCATTTTTTAAAAATTTCAGAAAATGTCTAGTCTAGAAAATGGATAGTCTTAGAGCCCCACGTTTTCTTTTGCTTGGGTTTCCTTTAATGCTATTTGATAGAATTGAAGATAACTAACAGTGCACAGAGGTATTTAAGTTTTCATTCTGAAATCTATTTCATTTTTTTCACTTTGGTCATTTAGTTTGTTTATATGATTTCATTTAGAATGCCCTGCTCTTTGTGGTTTTATAAATTTTTATAGCAGATATCATCAGAATTATAACTCCTACCCTCCTAATTAATGTATTACTTCAGTATCTTTATTGCTGGCTATTGCCCAATCATGGTTCTGTGTGTATCTCTCTCTCCACACTCAAGTATGATATAGAGAATAAAATTAAGATTATGAAACACAACCTCCTGGGACACAATCATTCCAGGCCCTTGATTTAAATATGCCACATTGAAACCTCCAGACATTACATGTGTTTACCTGAGGTCTCCAGACCACTCTAAATTGTTTTTCAGAAATCTGACTATTTTTTTTAACTGCAAAGGAATCTCACAATGAGCTACTACTTTACCACAAGCCTCTAAAGAATGTCAGATAAGAGCAGAGTTCTCCTTTCCTCTTGTTATAAAATTCTGAGTTTCTGGCTGCTCATGAGATAAAACACTGCACTCAGGACAAGGGCACTTGCTGATTTCCCAGCACAGCAAACCTGTAATTATTCAGGTGTATAGGCTATGCACTGCTGAGTTTTCTGTAGTTGGTAATTCTCCTTTCTGCCTTGCATAGTTCTATATCATCTTCCCTTGTATGGTTTGTGTGTGGTAAGAATTCACCAGCATTAATCTAGTAAAATATAACTAGCTATGTAAATACATTGCCCCTAAATCATCTAAGATCATCAAAACCCAAAGTAAAGTGTTTAGTGCACCGCCCAGATCCAAGCCATGCCCGAGAGGAGGTACTCATTCTCTTACATACAAGGATTGTGGCCTGTTGAGAGCTCACAGCAGAATCTTCCCCTAGGAATTGCCCTTGAGTGAAAGAAGCTACTTTGCCCAATGTTATAAGCTCCCCACCCAGCAGCCCAAATCTAATGACTGTTTGGTATGAAAAGTTACATTAGCCCTCTTCTCAGCCTCTTCCCTCAATTTGGGTAGGCCATTCCAGCTGCAGAGCTCCCCATATGATGAGATGAGACGTCTGTGGCAACTGTTTTCAGTTTAATTTCTCCCTCTGCCCTACCCTTTTTGCTTTACTCCCTTATAGATGCTTCAGTAAACCACCTAGATCGAATCTTCCAGCTCAGGGTTTGTTTCTTAGGGAATCCATGCCAGGAGGGCTTCTAGAAATGACATAGGCTTTTGGAGCTGGATCATCTATCAGCATTCTGGGAATAAGAACCCTGTCACTGGTGGTATATAAATTATGGATAGCCCCTAGTCTACTGTAGTGGTGCGATTGTTAAATCTCTCATCACTGGTATGGAAACAGGAAGATGAAATAACCCATGTGTTGTAATGATTGGGGAGAATATGAATTACAAGAAGAGAAGAATGAAATGGCCCATTTCATCAATGCATTTGAAAGGTACCAGAACATACCACCCCAAATATGCTGCTTTGTTATATTGATTGATTTGATCCAAATGCACTCAAATAACATCAAATACAAGAACAGCCTTTCTCTGAACTCTGTTTATCTGCTTAACGACTGATCCACCAAAAGGACCTCAATTGTTTAAATCCACCCCATGGGAGTTTCATCACCCAAAGAAGATCATTCTTACCACAGGAGAAAAAACTAGAAGTCAATAGAACACCTAGACAAACTGTGACATAAACTCTCATACTTCCCATCTATTCTGCTAAGGACACATCCATCTCTCCTAAAAATCATTTACTTTTTCCTAAGAGGCCCACATGTCTGTCTCCTTCTTTGTCTATGAAGATGATATTTAAGTCTCAATTCTAAGCCACCTGTTACTCCTCCCTTGAGTATCCCCATGTATACATGGGGTATAGATGCTAATAAACATTTTTCTATTGTTAATATGCCTTTTATTAGAGAATTTCATCAATAATTCAAAAAAGTAGAGGGGAATTACCATATTTTCCATGTATACAATGCCCCCATCTATAAGACGACCCCTGTTTTTCTAACCCAACATTAAGAAATCAATACACGGGTTACTCCCATATATAGCACAACCTCCAACTATTGGTCTAACAATTTTAGACAAAAGTATCATCTTATGCAGGGGAAATGTGGTATTTTTCTTCCTCTACATATTTGAGAAAAATAATGAAAGGCTGAGAGTAATTAATCATTCATTTAAGGCAAAATATGAAGTTAGATGTTCTCCTTAGTGGCAAGTAAAAAACAAAAGTAAAAACAAAAACAACTTTGTTTTCTGCTGTGAAAGGGCAGGAAAAAATTGAGGTGTTATTTATAAGGGTAATGGATCTCTGAACAAAGTTGAATTTTCCATCGCTGTAGGACAAGTATATTATGCTAATGTCAACACTTGTTAGGAAGGTGTGAGACTCTGAGACTTATGATGGGGTCATTTGAGTTGACAAACTAAAGAACCTTGAAACTTCAGGTTTTTTGGACCCTCTGATCCTGCGTAAATGACCCAGTTATTGTCGTGAAAAGTTATGATTCCCTCTTTGATTGTAAAACAATTCAGAAATCTGTGTCTTGTGAAGTAACATGTACCTTCTTTTCCTGGAGATTTATCCCCACCTTCTCTCTTGGCCACTAGATAATAAAAACTAGAATGAAGAAACTACACAAACTGGTCTGGGATGTGCTGGGCCTGTTAAGGAAAGGGAGAGACTATGGTAGGCCTTAGAAAATGTGTACTATAAGGATCTAGGAAAGTGGGGCATGGAATCCTGAGGATGCTGCCAAAGCAGGCAGAGAATACGAAGTTGGATATGGGAGAACTTATTGACATGGGAATGATACAGGACATAACACACTGGCAAGCCCTCTAGGAATCAGTGCCAATAATGCTATTCACTAGCTTTTAGAAGCCTGGAAAAAGTGAAGACCCTTAATAATTGGGCTAGAAATTCCAGAATTGTCATGCAAACAGTGAAAAAAGAATCAAAATACTTAGAGAAGTGGACTTGCTAGAGTGGATATGTTACATAAGGTTTGAATACCTACTGGTTGACTATGTCCTGTGGGAGGGCCCAGAGAATATACTATACATACTATTTGCCAATATGATAAGAAATGTACTGCTGATAGGAGTTCCAGCATCACTTAGTAGACCAGGGCTAAAGGTAGGTTCTCTCATAACAATAGGATGATAGAATAACAACATGAAAAAAAGGCAGGTAGTGGCATTTAACAGAAATAATGTGGGTGCATCATCATAATAGAGTGGCACCCAGGGGCTTGATCAGTGAAGAACTATGAAGATGGTTAATGGAACATGCGTCTTATGGGCAAGATAGAGGGGCAGCCAACAAAGGGTCATTCAATGGATACAATGAAAGGAAACGAAGGTTGAATGATTAGAAACTTGAGGAAGCTATCCCAATATAAGGTCATGTATGTTTGCCCTGTTTTCAAACTGGAACCAGTTTTCTGACCCAGAAGTCATTGACTGAAGGAGAGGCTGGGTTCCCATGGGACAGGGATCTGTTACTACTGCAAGTAGACATGGGAATGATTCCTCCAGTTCTTTCTCAAAGGAACCCATGACAATTTACTTAGGTAATCTTATCCTAGGAGACAGGGAAAAACCTAGACATTTTAGTGACTATTGAACATGGAATTTAAGTTAACATTAATACTCAGGAACCTAAAGTATCATAACAACCCTTGTACTCGAGTAGGGGCAAACAGGACCAAGTAATAAATGGAGTGCCATCGTAGGTCTCGTTCCATAATAGGTCCCTTGGTCCATATGCTATTTGTATAGTCCATTACCTATTGGTAATTTTATTAGTCCTACAAATGTACAACTAGAATGGACCACAAGGCAATTGGAGGAATCCCAATATTTAGATCTAGACATCTAGAACTCAGGTAATAGCTATTTAATTAGAAAGGCCAACTGGAAGCTGCTGAAACCCATATCTGCCAATATCATAAGTTAAAAATAACATTGCAGCCCAGGAAGAAAGGCCATGCTAAAAACTAAAAGTATCTGTGATAGGAAAAGGCACCATGTGGAGTTTCTGGCAAGCTTCACTAGAAAAATCACAACGAAGTCCCTTAGGTTTCTGGGACAAAGTCATGACAATGTACAGCAGAGAATTATACATCTTTTCAAAACAGCTCCTGGAATTCACGGAGTTGTAAGAGAAGACAAGTTCAGTGGCATTCTATCATGAGAATGTACTTGCGGGCTTGGCATAAGTAGGGTCGGACAGCACAAATTAGCAGCATAAAGAAGTGGCCCAGATCCTCTGGTCATCCACCACAGTTACATGTGCCTCTCTCTCTCTCTCTCTCAGCTCACACCTATGATATTTTGATCAGTTGATAGAGAAAAAAAAAAAAAAAAAAAAAGCTCAACTTGGTTCATGGGTGGATAATCTCCATATTTAAGTATAAGCTGAAAATGGACAACACTGTTGTATTAAAATGTCATTCTGTTGTGGCCCTGAATGACAGCAACAAATGAAAATTCTCTCATACCACCTGACAATGCATCAGACCAAGCAAAATAAGTATGGCAGTGGACTTACGACAACAGAATGCACTATTCTTGTAACAGACTACACCACTGAAAAGCTGCCAGACTTACAGAGAGATAGAACTGCCTTCTGAAAGTATAGCTGAAGCAGAAGCTTGGAGACGATACTTGAGAAGATGAACTGCAGGGTACTTGATCCATTGTAAATGAGTGATTGTTACATAGTGCTGTGTCCCCAGTGGATAGAAGATGTGAAAGTGGGAGTCACTCCTTCATACTATCACTCCTAGGGATCCACCGGAAGAATTTGTGCCTCTGACTCTGCAACAATGAGCTTTGTAGGCTGAAGTTTCCATTCCCAGAAGATGAATGCTTTTACTAGCAAGACTGTAAGTTCTGTTTGCTTCTTCAGGTTCCATGTGAAAATGCAGGAAAGAAGGCACCCTTCTGGCTGAGATAATGGACTCGGATCATTATGAGTACGCAGCACTGCCAGGACACAGAGAGGGCAGGCTGGGCTACTTTGGGCAGCCAGGTGATTAAGCCACTGAGGTGTTTCTTGGAATTCCTTTTCCAAATTTAAACAGGAAGTGGTCAAAAACGACTAGAGGGTCAGAACTCTTCAGAATGAGGCTTTGCATTACCTCACCAGGTAAACTAACTATACCAGTGCGTGTAATATTTGAGATTGAAGGAAATCTGGAAGGGCTAGTAAAGAAAGGAGAAGATGAGTTAGCAGTTGGGTCCTCAAAAACTGCTTCAGTGGTAAGGGTTGTATTTGGTCCCACTAATCTTCCTCTTAGATATTACTCCTGGAGAGAAACCTAATAGAAGCCCCCAAAGGATGATTTTAGATGGGGACCTTATCTGAAACAAGTGGATCTGAATGTTGCAAGCACTAGACTCTTGTGGATGCTATAGTCTGACCCCAACATCTGCATGTCAGGACCAATGACCTCACTTCCCCAGCTGCTGTGAGTGTGGCTGATAGTGGCAAAGTTGAGTCCTACCCTAGGAATTGGAGGGGAGGTGCCTTGCCCAATGTTAGGGCCCCCCTCCCATAGCTGCCCACACCCAGGAACTGCTTCATGTCAGGGAGTAGTGAGGGTGGTTTTGGTGTTGCTGGTGGTATAAAAGTCAATTTGGGTAATCTCTGTAAAGACATGTAAGACTCAGGGTTCGCTATGGGATTTGCTGAAGCCCCAAGGCAACCAGGTTGGAACTCAGTTTTTCCTTCTACTCAGCCCCGCTTCTTTCCCCCTCCCAAGATTCCAATCCCAACGGTACTTTCTAATAAAATTCCTGCATGAAAGCCTGTCTCAATCAGTTTTTTGGGGAGGGAACCTAACCTAGATACTAGATTCATATTACTAACTTGCTTAAGAACTTGTTTAAGAATCTTAATCTATTTCACCAATTGGTTTCCAATCTAAAAGGGCACCTGCAGCACATGTGAGGTTTTATATGTTGTGTTTCTTCATATCATTTAAAATCCAAGGCCTTGTATTTTAAAGATGGTTTTTATACTTTAGAAAGTGGGGTGGAAGTAGGTGGATCAAGGCTCCATGCCGTGAAATCCTCTCTCCAACCAGGTCAGCGTGGATTCTCCTCACACCAAAGCAAGACAGAAAAATGTAGAAGTATGAGGGCTGTGCAGAAAACATCCAGCCATAATTGCCTCTAATTTTTATGTTACATGGCTGGATACTTTCCAGACAGCCCTTTTATGGCTTATAATATCTCAGTTTATGAAAAATATTAGAAATGTTTTTTAAACTTTTAAATACACAAATTAATAATTAGAAATGAGTTCAAATGCAGCAATAAAAATGTAAGTACTTCCAGACTTAACAGTAATAACAATGAGCACATAGAATAAATGCTTTTTCTTGTGATAATCTACTTAAAAAATACTTTGAATATCAGGATAAAAAATCTTCAGCTAATTCTGTAAATATAAAATTCTTACTACTGATTTTTGAACTATGTGGAACATTTCTTTGAAGAACAAATCTTTTCATGGACCTAAAGACATAAATAAGATAGCAAAGAGTGAAGGCAGAGACAACAGACATCAGAGGCCCAGTGGCTTAGTCCTTAAACACATTTATGCCCACGGTGTCCAACATTTTGGCTTCCCTGGGCCACATTGGAATAACTGTCTTGGGCCACACATAAAATACACTAACACTAATGGTAGCTGATGAGCTAAAAAAAAAAACAAAAAAAAAAACTGAAAATAATCTCATAACATTTTAAGAACGTTTATGAGTTTGTGTTGGGCCACATTCAAACTCATCCTGGGCTACATGCGCCCGTGGCTGCAGGTTGGACAAGCATAACTTATTCTGTACTTTTACTAGCTCTCCTCTTTCTAGAGTGAGGATAAGCAGCCATCAAAACAAATAAACAAAACTATAGCTGACCCCGAACAACAAACACTATTTATACTGTGTGAGTCCAAGTATATGAAAACTTTTAAAACAAATAGTATAAATGTATTTTCTTTTCTTTATGATTTTCTTAATAACATTTTCTTTTCTCGAGCTTACTGTATTATAAGAATATAGTATATATAATACAGATACCATGTAAAATATGGGCTAAGCGACTGTTTATATTATCAGTAAGTTTACTGGTCTACAGTAGGCTATTACTAGTTAAGTTTTGGGGAGTCAAAAGTTATATGTGGGCTTTCGACTGTGTAGGTTGCCCCAGGTTGCACAAGGATAAACTGCAGAAGGAATCTATAAATAAGCAGAGAGGCTCTGGCCTTTCTGTGTGGGATCAGTGGGCATGGACGAGAACACACAAAGCTAAGCTCTACAGCTCATTTCCTACAGAATTCTGACCTCAGTTATTTGGCAGGCTTTGTCCTGCCATAGGTCTCATCTGCCTTCATGTACTTGAATTGACTTCATGACTGTAATATACCTTTAACTTCCACTATTTTCCAGAGCTCATATTTCCTAAACACAGAAGAGTAAAACTAACGATAATCAGCAATCACAGGGCCCAAAATTCAATCTAGCCTAATTACACTGTACTTGGAAATATAACATTCTTTTCAAGTTGTCGTTGTTGTTTGTGTGTGATAAAATTAATTTAAACTTGTTTATTGCCATGTCAGGAAAATGAAAAAGCCAAATACAGCCCTCATGTGAAACAACTAATTTTATAGATAAGAGAAGCTTAGCTCCCATCTAGTTACCACTGGAATCTATAGTTTCATAGACGTCATGACACTTATTTAAAGGATTAAAATAATGGCAGAATTGTACCAATCCCATTTGTTGTTGACACCTCCTGCCATGAGAGCCAGGAGGCTCTGAGGAGAAGTTCATGCTCTTTTTATATCTGCGTTGCTAAGGTGATTTTTGTGGGATGAAAATACACTGGCAACTCACTGTTAATTTGTTTATAAATGAATATGAATGAGTTTCACCTCCTACAGTCAGGAACACTTCTTTCTGCTTCATCTTAACTCTGAATCAAACTGTAGGGGGCAAGGTCATTCTCTAGCAAACTGTGAACCAACTAACCAATTAAGTAAAAACTCCTTCAGATGTTGTTAAGACACAATTACTCTCAGCAGCCACATATACAATCTGTTAAATAGTCTCGATTAACTATTTAGATCTCAAAGTGAAAAACAGAATATACCGTATGTGAAACTAAGTGGAAAAAAGACCAGCTAGTTCCAAAATGAAATTGACCTTGCTTTTCAGAGCAAGCATTTTAACTCTCAATAAATCACATGGTTTAGCGAAACATTTGGCTTGTTGGCCTGTGTGTGTGTGTGTGTGTGTGTGTGTGTGTGTGTGTGTGTGTGAGAATATCTAAAGTCGATATGTTATTTAATGCAATAATCAGTTATTCTTTAATACAACTGTATCCTTTTGGACATAGGCATGAGGAATGGGGCAGAAAGCATGGTGACTGTCTGGTTTGCATAAATAATATTGGAAAAAAGTAAGTAAAGAGCTAGAATGCAGGCCACTGGTTTGCTGGTAAAAGGCTTGGATTTACTGCTATGTGCAGTTCTTCTTAAAGCCTGGGCATGACTTTCTTCACTACTGCATCAGAAGCAAACCTAATCATGGATCACTTATTCCATTTTGTGAGACAGCTGGGAGAGTCGTCTTACCACAACATAAGAAATAAAGTTATCATGATGAAGGAGAACACTGTTATAAGAGGGCAATATAGTGAATATGAGCATAGATTCTGGTGCTCAACTGCCTACGTCTACCACTTTCTACTTCACGAACTAGGGACCAGTGACTTAACCTCTGTGTCCTGCTTCATCCTCTGTAAAAAAGGGATAATGACAGTATCTACATCCTAAATGAACAGATTTAATTTGTTAACGTATGTTAAAGTAGACAGGAAAGAAACACTGTGTCAGTATTTATTATTTTTAATAGAGTTGGCATAGTTCAAACTCTTCAATTAGTACATAGAGAAAAAAAAATTACCATATACTCTATATTCCAGGACCAAAACGGCCTTTTTTTCTCATATGAGAAAAGTGCATTATATATGGTTTTTACACAAATTTCTACCAAGACCTTTTTGTTCCCCAACTCTTTAACTAAAAGAGCCCCATGTTTTCACTATAGATTGACTCCTCAAATGGTTTGATTTGCAAGAAGCTGAGCTGCATCGCCCATGGTAGATTAAAAACCGAGGAAAATTCTACTAAAGTATAGCCACTTTTCCTGCTTTTGCGTTTAAGTTATTTTAACTGAGAAAAGGAATGTGGATTTATATAATTTAGAATTAAAAGGAATTTTGAACAAATCCACCCCATACCTGTGCCCTCACTCACTCATCCATTTATTCTGCTGATTATTTAGCACAGATTAAGGGTAGGGACTGTATCTTATTTTAATTCTGCGTATCTTGCCATTGATAGAGTGCCTGCACTGAGGCAGTGCTTATTTGGAATGCATTTATTCCTCCATTAAACATATATTGGTTATCTAATAAATGCCAACAATTGGAAAAACTATGGAGTTATACATATAAGACAGAATCTGTCAGCTCTTACAGAGATCACCATATCAGAGTGTTATACAAAGTAAACATTACAGAATAAGTGCTGGGACACAGTGTGGTGGGCAGGGTTCTATTTAAACTTCAGGAAGGGCGAATAATGTCCTTGGTCTCAAACTCGCTCTCCAACAAGCCTGGTCTGCATCCTAGCGATGGCCAGTTCCATGGGATAGCAGTAGTTCATTCATAAACATGGCTTGCCGTGTGAAAAGGGAACGGAGTCCCTATTGTTTTGGAATTTTACTATGTCCACCTCAAGGGGTGGGCTGCACTCCAAAGCAGTGGCATCCCCACTTTGGCAGTCTTGAAAGTCGGAGCCTGTGGGCCTTAGAGAACAATCGCTCAGCATCAGCCCTCACCCCTCCTAAGTGGTCCTCCAGGGGATGCTCAGTACCAGGAAGTTCACTCTTGGATAAGGTTGCCTTTCCTATTCTCAAAAGATTGTTACGTCAAACCTCCTTATAATTACCAACTATCAGTGCTGATTCCACCATCTGGAACAAGATATAAACTGAAGCCCTCCGTTATATGGTTATATTTAGCATTTGAACAGGAGGATCCCTTCAATTATTATGATATCCATCCCCTCTTCTTTAGGTCAAATATTCCCAGTTCTTTTCAACATTCCTCTTGGAATTTGCATGGACTTCATCACTTACTTTTCAAGCCTTTGCGGCACTCTCATTTGTCAGTGACCCTCTTAAAATACAGAGTTTGGGGCTGGACACTTTGCAGGGCTCCAGACGGTCCTGGGATGGTCCACAGGAGGCCTAGGTTGCATCTTGCAAAACAGAACGTAGAAACACTTTGCAAACTGAAAATCTCTGTTACAAATGCACAGATATTTTATAGATTGTCTCTGGTATTCTTTAAATTATGTACATCAAAATGCTTAAATGACTTTATTCAAAGCCAGTAGCTTGGCAGTACCTATAATAAGAAAAGGCAACCTTAGTTATTTCTTAATTAAGACTCCTGTAGCAAAAGAAGGTGTTGAAAAATTAATTTGACAGCCTACATTAATGTGCATTGCTTTAACAATTATTCCTGATTTAATTTTGAGAAGCTAAACAAGTATTGATTCATTTTTCCAGCCTCTTATGAGTAATCACAAAGTAAACAGCATCAATTATTAAGAATCTGCTTTTGCATGGTAACTAACTTTATTCTGAAAGAGGAAATGTCAAATATATTAGAAGAGAATGTCTGAATTGATCTTTTTGATAACTTTGAGAAAATCTCACCAAATCTAATTTATTTATAATGTATGTCTTATTACTTTTCAGAGATCCACCACATTTTCATGTTAGAAGGAAACTGAAGGATCATTCAAACAGAAAAATATGGAGTTAAGAAAGATTTTATAATTAAGAAATCTGGATATTTAGTACATTAATTTTTATATCACCAGCAAAGTTTTTTTTTTAAGCTGGAGCAATTAATACCTGGACATTAATACTTAATAATACTCAGACATCATGCAATGTAATCGTGACTAAGTCATAGCTAAGGACCAATGTTAGCTGACCCTAATTAAGGAGAAGAAGCTGAGAGAATAAAGTAGTAAGTAATGGTCCATTGCCTCTATAGGTAATGTCCTGATATTTGCAGTTAAGAGTCAGTTTTATTGGCCACTAATAACACATTAAAATGATTTGTTGATGTGAAAAAAATTGATGGTAGTATTTGGTGATAAGTATGGGGTTTTTCCTTTCTTTGGGGTTGTATTATTTTTGTATTAAATGTGCATTACCTGTAATTGAAAAAAAAACATTCATTCATATTTTAAAGATTTATTTTACTGTTTGAGAGAAGGTGAGAGAGACACAGAGAGAGAGAGATGGGGGAGGGCCCAGAGCAGTCTCCATAGTTGTACATCATTAGTTGTGACATGGTTTTATTCCAAACAGGTGGATGCGGGACTGCATAGGGGGGGAACCGAACTGGGGGCCTGCCACATGGGAAGTGAGAACCTCCCCCACCATCTAGTCAAGCTGCGTTTCAGCAGAGGGGCTTGTAAGGGACGGGGCCAGGACTCAATCTCTGGACCTTGCAGTTGCAAGGCAAACACTCAGCCTGCTGAGCTATTCCAGCATCCCCACGCATCAATATTTTAGAGACACATTTTCTGTTTCAGATTCTCTAATATAAACAGAAAACTAGGAGTTTACAGATGACTTGCTATTTAAAGTCTAGGTACATTAAATTTATCTAAGAATTCATTTTAGTTCTGTATTTGACCCTCTGGCTTGGTGAGAGCTAAACTTAGGGTACCCAGGTGTGTCAGTGCCGATAATGCAACTAGAGGGCTTTTGTTTCTGACTTTTCCCACTCAGCCCTACCACTTATCTCCATTTACAGATCAAAGAGGTAGAAAAGCAGCGGCAGGCTTTATGTTCTGTGATTATGAGAGTAGCTACGAATTACTATATATATAAATATGCTTGCAAGAGAGTTCCGGTGGAATTTGAACTGATTTAATTATTGTTTTCCCATCTACATATTCTACTTTTTCCATATGGTAATATTATCTAATTCAAGTCAGAAAAAATTCTGTAAGGTAAGGTTGTGGGTAGCAGTACTATACAGTGCTCACAAAGGGCTTTTAAAATAACTTAATTCTTATTATCTGCAATGTAGGAAGAATGCAAAATTTCAGAAGAGGTTGAGATTAGTGCTTTGCTTGTGATTATACAGCAAGGATGTGGAGGGACTCAAATAATGTTCTTTAAATAAATACCTTTTCCTGATGTGTTTATTTTTTTTTATCTTTTGTATTCAATCCTAAGAAGCAGACACAGTTCAGTAAGAAATGAAAATGGCTGAAACCATCTAGCATTTAAGAATAAAAATCATTACACAGTAGATTTTCTTTTTGCTTTTTCCTCAAAAACCAACATTCACTCATTTTTTTCCTCTAATAAACATTCAATGCTAAATTGTTTTGGAAGATCTGAGTTTGGAACAGTAAGATTTAAGGGATTAAAATCTTATTTTACAAGTGTATAGTATGAACAGGAACAATGCCAATATCGGCAAAAGCTCATGGTAGAAAAATGCAGAGGACTTTTGGAAGAAATTAAATCCTTTGTCTTGCAGAATATTTCATATTCTGGTTTTGATTTGTCAACCAACAAAAAAAAATTTTTAAGTAGATAAGTCGAAACTATTTGCATTTATCAATATGATAAATATGTTTGGTCTTTTATAACACAATATTTATTGTGTGACTTTCATTAAGTAGTCTATTTTCTTTGCTTTTCAAATACATCTTTTCTTTTATGTTATACTAAATTTTGTGTATAAAAAGAGGTTTATTAAAGAAAATTTATCTTATTTTAATACTTTTATTTAATGTTCTTAGTTCCCTTCTTTCCTAGGTAGATGTCAATTATTTTTTCAACTTTAAAATTTTTTCATTTACTTCTATTACATTAGCAGCAGACATACGTGTATTGCAGTTTCTCTTTTCTCTCACTTTTTCTTCTAATTTTGTGTGTGTGTGTGTGTGTGTGTTACTTTGACTTTGACAGAGCAAAGTATTTACATATTAATGTCTCTTTTTTGTTTCCGCTTATAGTTTTAGATCTACAACTAAGTCTATTTAATCTTCATTACCAGTAATTTTGTTCATTTCCTTTCAAATCTGTTTGTTAAATGAATTTACCCTGTAGTAGATTCCCCAGGAAAAATTAAGATAGACTTCATATTTGAAGAAGAGCTTGGCTAAATATACAATAGCCCCTTTCTTCAAGTTTATGGAGAATTTTGTTTTTACTTTGATGATGTTGACAAAAAGTGTGATGCTAACCTGATTTTTTTCCCTTTCTAAGTAATTTTTTGATTCTGTCTGGAAACCCAGAGGACTCTTATTTATTTATTTATTTATTTATTTATTTAAGTTCAATGGTAGTACAAGGATATGTTTCACAGTCAGCTATTCTGGATTCATTTTTTGAAATAAAAGATGGATCCATGCAATATACAGATGCAGGTTTTCCTTTATTTCAGAGAACTTTTGAATGATAGCATTAAATATTAGTTCCCTTCCATCAGGAACTGGGGTTCTGGAGGACAGGGTTAGGAGAGACTTTCAATCTAGTCTTTGTGTTTTGTGCCATATGTTATCTATTCAAACATAATACAATAATTAGTTTACAAAACCAGAATCTTTACTTAATATTTTGAATATGCTGTACAATGTTTGTTATTCATTGTCAATAGAGATATATTGAAATACTAAAGGTAACTGGATATTCAGCAGATCCTATACAAAACATTTTAATAAAAATAGATATCTACTATAAGGCCTCTGTTAGGATCATTACTCAATGCTCTATTTCTGAATAGTCACAAAATAAATCAGTTTATTGGCTAAATATCAAGAAATATTTGCATTTCTTCTGATAACCTGATTTGATTTTTATCTTGTATGTACAAAACTGTGCTATTATCGCATTTCGCGTCACTGGCAATTAAAAATTTATAAAAGTCAACCTGAACTAAAATAGTATTACTAAGACTTATACCAAATCTTTGTTTTAAACAGAATTTAAAGTAACTAGAGTTAAATTTGTGATCTTTCCAAAGTTAGTAAACAGAATTTTATGGAATGCATTTAAGAAATAATTTAAAGATATATGTTTTGGGGGGAAGCAGGCAGAGCAGTCTCCATAGTTATACATTATTAATTGTGACATGGTTTTATTCCAAACAGGTGGATTTGGGGCCATGCAAGGTGAAAACCAAACCAGAGGCCTCTTGCACAGGAAGCAAGAACCTTCACCACCAAGCTATCCCGGAGGTTACCAGTTGTGTTGCAGTTCAGCATATAGATTTGCATGGGCCAGGGCTGAAAATCGAACCTCGGACCTCGTGATTGGGAGGCAAGTCCTCAACCACTGAGCTATCCTGGCATCCCCAAGAAATAGATTATTAACTCCATCCTTCTCTCAATTTTCTAATGCCCCATCCTTGTTTTCAGTTAGTTCTTAGTAGCACATATGATGTCTAGAGAAGCTCAATAAATGTAAGCTAGCTATATTTTTCATATTTTTATATATTTGATAGAGCTTTATAGGTATGTTTTTATCATGCATTTTGATAAAAAAGCATGATGCAGAGAGATGCAATTATTGAGTCATTAAACCTCCTTTTAAAAAATGTGAATATGTTGAAGTAACTGATTATAAGATACCCACTAGAACCTAATTATAACACATTTTTGCATCTGGCTTTTTCAGCAAAGGTTTATATGAGAACAGCAGAAATGTGGGGATTGGGTAACTTTCTGAAATGTAAGAATGTATAAGTTTCCTTTTTCTGAGTAACCCTAAAAAAAAACCCAGTCAGTGAGGAAGGGATACAGAAATATAGATTTTAGCCCAGCTAGTTTTCCAGATCAGAACAACGGGTAGAGATTTCTCCCAATTCCCATTACATGCTCTCGCCAGACCAGTGTCTTGTAAGTACAGGCACTCTGTTTTTCCTTGGGGCAGGAATAATATTATAGACAGATTTATTATAAATAGACTGACGTAGAGATGCTGAGATAGCTGAGCATGTGAGTGCTTGCCTTGCAACCACAAGGTCTGGGGATCGAATCCTGACCGTTGCCCGTGCAAACCCATATGCTGAACTGGGGCACAGATGGTAACCACAGTGATGGTGGCAAAGGTTCTCACCTCCCACATGGAAGGCCTCCAGTTCAGTTCCTGCCCCATGCGGCCCCATGTCTACCTATGTGGAATAAAAACATGTCACCACTGATGAGGTAAAACTATGGAGACTGCTCTGAGCCCCCCACCCCCTACCGTCTCTCAAACAATAAAATAAATATTTAAAACAAAAAATAGACTGTCCTGGACTTGATTTCTAATTTTATCACTTCCAAGCTTTACATTGAAAATTTTACTTTAATCCCTTTAAGCTACATTTTTTTTTTTTTTTAAAGAAGTGAGCATAAGAACACTCACTTAGTGATTTTGGAGATTAACAGTGATTAACATAGGTTAAATATTTTTTCTCTATTATCTTTTCTGCTCTGTGAGCTTCATTTGAAATAACTTTTGAAAGAGCTGGCTCAACAAACATATATTCTTGTGCTCCAGCTCTCACAGATCATGTGACATTACATAATAAACCTGAAATGAAAAATCAGCCTATGGACAGTCCCCAAATCAGAGAGTTTCTTGCATTTTTATTGATTTATCTCTCTGAGCAAAAAATAAACTCTCAAAGCAGTAGCATTTATTGTAATATTTCTGTATTATTTTCCGCTTCCTGTATCTAATCAGTTGGTTGTAGGAATAAGGCATATAGATATCTATAATTTTGTGAATTTAAAGTATATTAAAGAATCTAAAGTTCATGGGTGTAGGTAAAAAACCAGCAAGAGATAATACCTGAGAATAAAAAAAGCCCTCACACTCCTAGTAAAATATCAGGTATTCTATAATCATCACAAAAACATCCACCTGTAAAGGTTTTACATCTCTCTGTCTAATCAATCATTGACTACTCGGTAACCATGGTTCTAAGAAATCACCAAAGCTGATTTAAATTTTTCATAATCAGTTAATGACCACTTACTTCAGTGAATATACTTTTGAAAGTCAACCAGTCATTGATATCTTCATGTCTTAAAAGTCAGCTAATCAGTGGCAGCCTCGCTCCCTTAAGCATACTTCTAAGGCTGACATCAACCCATTCTACTTCTGTAACCAACACAAAATGGCACTTTTGGATGCAACACCAAGCACATTTCTAGCACTGACATCACCATAATCTTGTCTCTGTAACAATCATGTCTAAAACATACTCTTCCCCCCAAACATACATGATATCAGCAGTTTGCTTTGCTCAAATGAAATTTTGTCAGGCTATGTTTGTTCTTCCTTATTTAATAAAATTATAGACTTAGCCCTGGGTTTGGTTTCAGATTTTGAGTAGTAGTCTCAACCCTTGAGATCTTCCTATCTTTTGTGATGGAGGCAGCAAAAACTGTTAGGCAGTTTATTTTCAAGCATTTGAGAAACACCATGATAATCTTTGGGAGTTTGAACACTTTTCTAAAGAACAGTTTAAGAAATATTACTTTACTTAATATCTTAACTGCTTCAGTTAATTCCACAGAAGTTTATTGAATATCTATTGCGATGGGGGCATAATTCAAGAAATTAGACAGTCAAAGACTATATAGGGCTTGTTCCTTCAAAGTCTTAAAATATACTTGAAGAAACAGATTACAGACATAATTGTAGCAAAATACAAGGACTGCTGTAACTGGAATCTGTGCAGTGTTCTAAGATAATAAGGAGGAAAGGTTTACTATCTTCATCTTTGGTCCTAGCTGATTTGGGGGCAGGGTTACACTACATTTGAGTTGTGCCTTGAAAAATGTGTAGAAGTTGAAGTAACAGAGCCAGCAGGTAATGATAAAACATCATCTGTGTAGATTCAGAGCCAAGAGCAAGTATGGAATATTTATTTAGTGAGTGGAAGGAAGTTTGGAGTGATGGGTGAACAAGAGGAGGGACAGTGCTAACGCAGGCAAAGGTACAATAAAGCCAGTTGGTGGAGAGTCCTTTGTTAGGGCAATGTGTTCTAAAGTATGCTCCAAGAAAATGAGATTTAGTTCAAGGATCCCAGGACGAATTAGTATTTAATAATTCAATTCGTTAGACAGTCTTAGAAAAAGAGGAAAGGTCCTTCATTGGCTAAAATATTGGAAGATTTAACAACCTAGTTGGGGCATTAGCTTTTTTCCAATTCTAAATCTGGCTCAAGTGAGCAACTATTGCTCTTTCTGATGTTACAATGAGCACATAAAAACTAAAAATAAAAAGCTAGATTACCAAAATTGTTGGGACAGAGATTCAGATAATTCCAGGGACATCTGCTATAACAAGATTCTGGACTTCTGAGTTCAGTTACATAAACTTCTGTTCCTCAATGCCTAACAAAATGAGCAAGTTTCAAATTATATAGTAAAAATATATATGCACATATACATATATATTGTCAACAGTAAAATGAGGAAATAAATATAATGTTATAAAGTGACAGTGTAAGCTTCACTAATATAATTAAGGGAAGAAACATAAGGTTGTGGAGAGGATTGAAAAGTTTTAGAGAAAATCCTTGTAATCCAATATGATACTTGCTGTACTGAAGGAATGTATGACAGATACTTAAGTGCAGAGTTGTTCCTTACTCTATTGGGAGTATGGAAGTAAATGCAGTGGGTCGTATATTCTTCACAAGAAGTAATGCTAATGCTGCCTCTTAATGATTAGGAGTCTGCTAGGTAGATATGGGGGAAGAGGGCAAATGTGAGGCTGGGTAGAAGGACATTCTAGGTAATATAAGTGCTAAGGTTTGGAAGCATAAAAGAACAAAGTGCAATAGAAAATGGCAGGCCAGAGAGCATTTTATCTGTGGAAGAAACTTTCTGGAGAATAAATTTCAAAAGATGGCATCACTATGGCCAAACCCTAATGGACTCTATAACATTTTAAAAAGTTTGATCTTTGTCTTTAAAAAAGTGATCAATTTTAAGAAAAACACTAGCTTGGTTAGGTTTGTGCCACAAAAGGATTATTCTGTCTGCAGTGACGGAACTCTGGAAGGCAAGGCTGCAGTCTAGAAAAACACATCAAGGGGCTACTCAAACAATTCAGAAAAAAGATAGTGAGTGTGAATGAAGCCAGTGGATATGGGACTGGAAAGGAAGGGCAGGTTTGAGAGGGCCTTGGGCCATAATGCTCACAGAACCTTAGTAGAAGCCCTGGACCAGCATCATTCTCAGGTCCATGTTTTAAAGGAAGAACAGATTTTGAGGAAAGTTGCTAAATTTAGTGAGAAACATATTTGGTTCAAAAATATATGTGGACAGAATTCTCAAGAAATTAATACTTTCATTAGAAACTCAGGAAAGAAGTCTGGATAGAAAAAAAGCAATTGGGAAGTCTGGGCAGAGGATATAGATTCTTAGGTGAAGAGTCTGTGGTTAAACACATTCGAATGGATAAATTGTTAAGGGAGAGCAAAAAATCAAGAAGACAATTCACAATTACCTTTGAAAAATACCAATCTCCAAAGACGAAACAGAAAAAGAAGACACAAAACTAGGATATTCTATATTAATAAAAATCATTAAAAATGAACATTATGATATCTCAGACTCAAAGTTTACATAAATTCAATGATGACTATGAGTACAGCACTGTAATAATCTGTGTGCAGCCTTAGTCACATACTGGAGACCTGTTTCGAAATGCTATTATTCAAAGTAGCTTTTGAAAGGAGGCTCCATTCTAGCACTACAATAAATTGCATTTCAAGGAGTCATCTTCTAAAAATTATATCCCTGGTAATTATTAAGATAACACCTTGATAAACCAAGGCCAAGCACAATGTTTGTGTTAAATATAGTTTAAATGTACTTATGTTTCCTCTCATATTATTTAACTGATATTTTGATAGCCATTTACCTTAAATTATAATAGTGTAATATGTCAGGGCACTATTGCCTTCAATGAAAAAGCCTTAGCATCTGTGGACTTGAAAACATAAATCATTAAAGTTTTATTGTAAACATATATTATTATTTTAGCAGATTTGCAGTTGAGTGATATTTTGATTGCCTCTTATTTTTACCATTTTGATCGTGATTTATACTTGATGCTATCTAGAGCCATTGTTAACCAGTAAAGACAGAAGAAGATATTCAAAGTCAACTCAAATCATAATAAAATCATATTATTTGTTTAAAAACGATGCGATGGGCCATGTCCACAATTAACAATTGCTCAAGCACATGTCAGTGCTATATTAAACATGTGTTGTTTAGAATGACATTACTCATTAGAATGTCATAGAACCTAATCAAGTTCCTCATAAAACTATATGTATTAAAATTAGCCTAGCCATCCCATAATCTGAAATCTTACATCTTTTTCGACATATTTCTCAAAAAAATAGAAAAGTTGAAGAAAATTTAATTTGAGTGGGATGTCAGAAAATAAGATTCAGTAAAAGACTCTTAAAATTTTTCAAGTCAAAATAAAACTAAAGATAAAACTGCTCCAAAAGCTATTATAAAACACAGATAAACCCTTGTTTTCTATAATTAATAATTGGGTAATTTAAACTGCATCTATGATGACCAAAGGGGAAAAAAGAAAAGAAAAAATGTTTTGGAAAGGTCTAGAGAGCAATAAACTCATTAAAATTTGCTCACAAAACCTTCATAGATTTTATTTTTTTGCTTACAAAAAACTTCAAACCATTTCTAGAATTGGCCAGATGAGAGAAAAGGGTATTTAAATAGAACTATCTCATAACTTACAACAGAACACACATGATATATATTATTTTTATTCTTTTAGAAAGTCAAGACGTATAAAATGATTGGTAGGAGTTCTTTATAAAAAGGGAATCTCTTAGAACTAGAAATGAATAGCTTTCTCTACACACAAACACTTTGGCTGCATAAAAGTATCCATGGAAACCCTTACTTATCAGAAGTTCTAATATGCATATACAAAGTTATTTTCTTTTACCTTTTATTTCAACAAAAACGTGAATAGAATGGAAAGCACTGAACTACTAGAAACCTCTGAGGCCTTACGTAAGAGTCTTAGACAAAACCCCCAAGATTTTTATAGTTTCAAATTGGCACAAGACTAATGACTTTTCAGAATATGTTTATCAGTATATATAATGGTGTTATTAGACCTCATATTATACTTATAGAAGCAAATTTATGGTTTTATTTTTTAGCTTAAGTGCCACAGATAATGCATATCCAAGTTAACTAATATTTCACCATTTTTCAGTAAAGTAAAACATGTAGTTAAAAAAGAGAGAGAGTTTCACTACAAAGCCTCCTGAAGGATATTTTGCATTTGAGTAAAGTGGGGAATTGAAGGCAGAAGCTAGAGAGAGCTGGTATTTCCAGAAAAGCCAAAGTCATGGTATTTATTCAAATAATTTCTTTATTGGTAAGTTCATGGAATGAGGGGACTAGAAATAAATGAAGTCCACCTAAATGAGAACAAACGAAGAGTACTTATTCAGGGCTTGCTAGCTGGGGAGTCAGCCTCCAACATGCATTTTGGCAGATACTCAAAGGCAGACAGAGGAATGGGAAAACTTTATAGTGGTGAAAAGGGAAGGCTTCAGATGTACCCTGACTGGAGGCTGTTGGTGAGAGGAAGCTGGAGGCCAGATAACTAGAAGTGGGGCATCCTGTAACATTGGTTAGAAGAGCATATTTGGCTTTCTCCAGTTGGTCCTAAGTTGGAAGTTGGGACAAACATTACAGAAGCTGTCAGTTATTAATCAAGATCTGACCATTTTGGGCCAATTGCTCTAGGAATTGTGGTTTGGCTTCCTGCTGGTTGTTGCAGTTTGTGGGTTAGAGTTCTGTTTTGATATATGATCTGGCTGTTGAAACGAGGTTGGTGAGTGGTTTCACTAAGTAAAAAGGCTGAGTCCTATGGCAAACACATAAAGAAAAGTAAACGGCATAGGAAAACGACAGCAGAAAGAAAAAAAAATTAATGAAATGGAAAAAAATGTGTGAATTGCTGTTTGGGAATAAGTGGAGGGCAAAAGTGGAGGGCAAAAAAAAATCCAGAATGAAAAAGGTTAACAATCTTTTGTGTCTCTCATCTGGTGTTATCCTCACAACCATGGAATTATAGCAGGCTTATACATTTTAAATAAATTAAATTTCAATTCAATGAAAATACCAAGTACATAGGATAGGCAATGTCATAATATAGAAAGCTCTATGATATTTTAGTTGATATGTTTAAATATTGTAAGCCAGTGTTTGTGTAACTGGGTTCTTCTTTCAAAACTAGATTAAATTATATGTTTTTCAGGTTAGTCATGGAGATCAAAATGGCTTTTGTCAAGGGCCTGCAGGCAAGGGAACAAGCACATCTATCAGGGAGCATTCAATAGTCCTTTTCTGTCCTCTGCATCAGATCTTCTGCCCAGAATTCCCACAGAACACTCTGGTCCTGCCAATCTGCGCCATTCTTTGCTCCCAAGCCCATCTGTGCTACATTGGACGCTGAGAATTTGCATACTGTCATCTCTGTCAGATGAGTGTTTTTAAAAACCCGAAACATAACAAACACCGGTATATTAGTTTTACTTTTTCATGTGAACAGTTGCCATGTTACAAGTGAATCACTGAACATGAACCGGAGGGGTCCTCAGGTCAAACGCTGGACTATGGGCTGTGGTCCAGTCTGGTGGTGACAACCTTCAGCAGAGCAGCACACAGTACCTGCTCATTTCTCATCTCTACTAAGAGCAGCCGAAAGTAATTATTTTCATTAGATTTTATTTTTTCATTTTGAAAACATTCTTTCATTTTCTCGGGACTTTGGAGGGCAACTTGAGTCTACTCTGTAAGCGTGACATGAAATATATGGGCAGTGAAACAATGAAGGAAATTAGCAATGATTTTTTTTTCCTTCCTTAATTCACTCAAATATTGGTAATTAGTAATGTTGCTTTTTATTTACCCCATAAATCATGGGTCTTGAATTTTAGGACAATAAAAGGGTCAAGGGATCATTTTATTTGTGCCCTTTCTATCTAAGAATATTAAAGACCTGAACACACAGGCTCAGTCTTGCTGCGTTTTTTGGGTTTTTTTACAGAAATCCTGACCAGGTTGGTGAGTGGAAGCAAATATTTATTCCAACCAGCAGGTAGAGCTAGAATTGGCCTGGCTCACAGATAAGGTGACCAACCGTCCTCCTTTAGGGAGGACGGTCCTCTTTTTGGAAGTTCTGTCCTCCCTTGAAAAGTGTCCTCCTAGATATCCTCCTATTTGACTTGTGTTCAGTTTTTATCCACAGAACTACCAGACATTAAAATAGATGACAATTGTCTATTTGGAGAAATTAGAAAACTAAATATTTATTTAAATTCTGAAAAATTGGTTGAGTGGGAAAATGAACATGTTGAAGTTGATAAAAGATGGGTGGAAATATTCAACCATTTCAAAAATACACATATACCATATGAAAATTTACTTCTTTGAGTCCAATTTACATTGTACTGCCCTGGCACTAACGCAGCAGTTGAAAGGGTATTTTCAATTGCTAATGATTTTTGGACAACTGAAAAATCAAGACTGAATGCTGATACTCTAGCTGCAGCACTTGCTGTGAAATTCAATATGAAAAATAGTTCTTGTATGAATATATCTAATATTTTGTTAGGAAATGACACATTAACAAAAAATATTCATTCAATCGAAAAATATTCATATTTAAATATTTATTTTTATTGTTTTTGACAGAGAGAGAGAGAGAAAGAGAGAGACAGAGACAGAGAGAATGGGGAGGGCCCAGAACAGTCTCCATAGTTGCACATCATTGGTTTTTCCACATAGTTTCATTCCACAGGTGGGCGGGGCTGCACAGGGCAGGAACTGGGTAGGGGTCTCATCCTGGTTAGAATTGAACTGGGGGCGCTCCCCAGTTCAGCATATGGGTCCACATGGCTGGGGCCAGGATTCGATCCTCGGTCCCCGGCTACAAAGTGAGTGCTTAACCCACTGAGCCATCCCAGCTTCCCCGAAAAATATTCATATTTAAATAATAATTAATCATAATACACCTGTGTTATCTATTTACTATATTATAATGCTTTCTGCTTATTGTTGCAAAGAATAAATTTTTTTATTTGCAATATTTGTTTCCTAAATTTATTTATGTCCTTCTTTTCATTGGAAAAAAGTTGGTCACCTTATCGCAGAGGGCTCGAAGCAGTCGCCTGTTATATACAGTAGACTATGCAGCACAGTTGCTTGAGAGTGCCCTTTGCTTGAGTTCTGGTTCACGAAGAGTCTACTTACACTTATTTAGCATCTACCAATTCCCATGCATACTGGTTAACTTAGATTCTACTGTATATTCACCAGCCATCTATCTTCCTCCCAAACCTTATTTTATAATCAGATTTCGTTGTGATTTCTGGACTGCATTTTAAATGTTTAACCAGCTTTATATACCTAGAATAGATCCTACTTTGTTATAGGGCAGGGGTTCCCAACCTTTTTATACCCTAGGCCGCATTCTAAAATATCGGTAGGGCGGCGAGCACCAGCTATTTCTAAGGATATTTATTATTGAACAAGAATAAAAAATAATAAACAAAAATAATTTTAAAATAATAAATTTATTGTACAAATTATATACACACAAAGAAACATATATACAAAATGTAATACAAAGTAAATAAAAAATATATGTATAATAAAATCATTTAAAAAAACATAAAAGAAAACATAAAAAAAAACAATCTGTCAGTGTGATCTTTGGCATTGCATTTCATTGGCCAGTGCCTCGTAATTAGGAGAGTATGACGACAACCCTGTTAGCAAACAATTTTTAAGACGCTCATCGGTAAGTTGAGATCTATATCGTGATTTTATTAAATTCATGTTTGAAAACAAAGATTCACATAAATACGTTGACCCGAAAAACGATTTGATTTTATACGCCGCTTTTTTTAAAAATGGGAACCTTTCTTTGTCGACTATGTTCCATAAGTCCTCTGATATTAAGGATTTTAGCAAAATATCATTCTTAAGGTTCAAAATTTCTAACTCTAGTTCTTCTGCTTTCCCCTGAACAAGGTCTGCAATACATGCGGCTAGTTCTATTACATTTATTTGGCAAGTAAAAGGATTGATACAGA
>PVKE010012099.1:9515-39060 GCA_004027555.1 Craseonycteris thonglongyai
TCAGTACATATTTATTTCTATTTTACTTTTTGACAGATAGAGAGAGAGACAGAGACAGAGACAGTTAGAGAACCGAACTGTGGGAACTCCCCAGTTCAGCACGTGGGTCCTGCCTGGGCCGGAGCCGGGATTCGATCCTCGGTCCTCATGGCCTCAAAGCGAGCGCTCAACCCGCTGAGCCGTCCCGGCTTTCCCCTGGCATTGATTCTTATCTCTTCTGTTATACCTCTTTTTTTTATTATTTTTATTTTTTTTTGACAGAGAGAAAGAGAGATACAGAGACAGAGAGAGAACTGAACTGGGGGCACTCCCCAGTTCAGCATATGGGTCAACACGGTCTGGGGCCGGGATTCGATCCTCGGTCCCCGGCGCTGCAAAGTGAGCACTTAACCCACTGAGCCATCCCGGCTTTCCCAAAATTGAAGTGATAGCTGTTATACCTCTTTGCTAGTATTTTCTTTTCTAAGATCTTACTTTACCTGTGCAAAACACAAAATGAAAGCCATTGTGAGAGTTGACTAATAGTGACTACCAGTAAATCAAAGCTAAAATTCTACTTTTATACTTCCCAGTGTATTTTTATGATTGCTAAAAAGTTTATTTAAAGATTTGGCTATAGGCGAAGCCGGGATGGCTCAGTGGGTTAGGCACTCACTTTGCAGCCCTGAGGACCGAGGATCGAATCCCGGCCCCGGCCCGTGCGGACCCATATGCTGAGCTGGGGAGTGCCCCCAGTTCAGGTCTCACCGGGGCGAGACCCCGGCCCAGTTCCTGCCCTGTGCAGCCCCGCCCACCTGTGGAATGAAACTATGTGAAAAAACCAATGATGTGCAACTATGGAGACTGTTCTGGGCCCTCCCCCTTCTCTCTGTCTCTGACTGTATCTCTCTCTCTCTCTCTGTCGAAAACAATAAATAAATCTTTAAAAAAAAAAAAGATTTGGCTATAGAAATTTGCCTTTTGCTAACAAGTAAAAGGTATTTAGAGATCTCCAAAGAAATCTGATTTTATGTAACATTATTTTTTTGGTCAATTTTGCAGTTCATTCTGAATCTAGACTTGCTCAACCTAATCAAGTTCCTGTGCAACCAGAAGCTACACAGGTAAGAGTGACGTAAATATTTTTACAGGTTCTTTTTAGTCAGTTCTTCCGTCATTTTCTAAGTTAGCTTGTTGAAAGTCAGGCTTGAATTTGATGAGTGTCCAAATCTTGAATGAGTAGCTTTATTTCCATGTTTATATATATTTATCTTGTGATGACAGACATTTTTAATTCTTGTGTTTTATAATGGTTCATTACAACAGAAGAAGCTTTTTAATTTTTCTGTTTTAAGCTGAATAGAATTTTATAAGATATATTTAGGACATAATTCTAAAATTTAAAAGCATTTGTGGGGAACTTTATAACAGTTACCCTCTCCCAAGTTCCATAGTAATTACTTCCTAACCTGTAAAACTAGACCATATATTATTAGAGCCCAAAGTTCAGTATATATATTATTGAACTTTGAGCTTTTAATAATATATGTATTTTTTTACAGTTAGGTTTTATATAGTCTTTTAACAGGTATATCTGTTTCTTAGCCCTTTATGTATTAGAGTTGCTTTATTACAGAAAGAAGCTTTGATTTCTTTATTTCTGTGTAGGTTCCTTTGGTTTCATCCACAAGTGAGGGGTATACAGCATCTCAGCCCTTGTACCAGCCTTCTCATGCTACAGAGCAACGGCCACAAAAGGAGCCAATTGATCAGATTCAGGCAAGTTCTGTTACCGGGTCATATAAACATGATGAGGAATTGGGCTGAGGTAAATTACTGTTAATATAGTGATTCTTCTGTTTGGACCTAATGCATGCACTTAACAATATTTTTATTTCATGAAATGAGTTTGTTATAGTAGTATACAGACAGTTAGTATCCTTGTATCACTAAAGCATATCTGTTCACTTTGTGTTTAGGCGACAATCTCTTTAAATACAGACCAGACTACAGCATCATCATCTCTTCCTGCTGCTTCTCAGCCCCAGGTGTTCCAGGCTGGGGGGACAAGCAAACCTTTACATAGCAGTGGGATCAATGTAAATGCAGCTCCATTCCAATCCATGCAAACGGTAAGCACATTAATTCAGCTAACAATAAGTGCCTAGTGTGTACTGTCATCATGCTAGAGTTACAACAAAATGTCTTCATTTAACTTTGTGCTTGACTCTGTATCTACCCTAACTGTTAGGGTATAGTTAATTGAATATAAATCCTGATTTTCCTGCTTCTAGAGGTAGATTTGTGTCTTAGGAGTTATGTACTCACATCTTCTTGTTTAGTAGTTTTACCCTTTTGATTTGATTAACAAAATTTTAAACATGCATAAATGTAGACTAGTAACCACATATAAAAATCATTATTGGGGAAGACGGGATGGCTCAGCGGGTTGAGCGCTTGCTTTGCAGCCCCGGGGACTGAGGATCAAATCCTGGCCCTGGCCCATATGGACCCATATGCTGAACTGAGGTGTGCTTCCCATGTGGGAGGCCTCCAGCCCAGTTCCTGCTCTGCATGGCCCCTGCCCACCTGTGTGGAATGAAACTGTCAAAAACTGATGACATATAACTATGGAGACTGTTCTGGGCCCTCCCCCTTCTCTCTGTCTGTCAAAAACAATAAAATCTTAAAAAAAAAAATCATTACTTAGATTTAATAATTGTTTATATCGCTATATTTACTTAATATTTTATTTTACTGAAGTATATCAAATTGCAGAATTTCTAGGTAATAATGATAATGAAAATATTGTAATCGAAGGGATACAGCTAAATCACTGCTCATAGAAAAATTCAGAATTAAATACCGGTACTTAAAATACTAACTTTTGATTAAAATACCAATAAAAATAAAATAGTAAATTAAATATTTAATTCTAAGTTCAAGTTCACAGAATTAAGTTCTGTAAGTGATAGTGTTACATCTTTTATAAAGATTTCTCATACCAAGGCTACTGATTATGTGTCTTTTTAAAGATTTTTTTATTCCCACTTATATTCTGCTTTAAGTGCTATATGGTATATATATTTTTTCCCACACTGAAGTGCATTAATTGAGGGTGTGTGTATGTGTGTGTGTGTCTAGACCTCTAATGCTCTTTTTTACATTTGAGGTAAAACCAGCATTGAGATCTTCCATTTTAAAAGTAGAGAAGTTACTAGCATAACAGGATGAACTAATCATTTGTTTACTTACAGGTGTTCAATATGAATGCCCCAGTTCCTCCAGTTAATGAACCAGAAACTTTAAAACAGCAAAATCAGTACCAGGCCAGTTATAACCAGAGCTTTCCCAGTCAGCCTCACCAAGTAGAACAAACAGAACTGCAGCAAGAACAGCTTCAAACAGGTAGGAAAACCAGTGTTGTCACTTCCTTGGCTAATTGATTTCCAGTGCAGATATTGAGTGTTAAGACAGTTCAGATTTTAGGGTGGCTTTATCCAAGAGTTACTGTTTTTGTCTTAGACCGTATGAATTTTTCATTGCTAATTCTGATTTAAGTGGAGTCTATTTTCTTTAAGTGAATTACATGCAATTTTAGAGGCCTTATACTCATTTTTCTTTGGTCATTGAGCTTTCATAATATTTTTTACTATATTATTTTAGTGGAATTCAACTTGATACTCAAATTATGCCAGCTTTGCTTTTAATTACTAATTTATTGAATGAAGCTTGGTGGCATGATACCTGACACAAAATTTTACAAAGTTAAGAAGCAGTAAGGAGTTGTTGGCATGGCTGTATTTGGTGGACTAGGTTGAGACAAAGTCCTTGTCATGTAAGGTCATCATTTATAATAATAAAATAGATATTTTAGATTTTTAAATTTATAAGACATGAAATACCTTTTTTTTTTTTTTTTTTAGGTCTTTCTGTATTTAATCCCTAGGATCTTAATTAGAATCCCATAACAAACTAGTAAACTTTGCTAAAATCACAGGAGTTTGTATAATTATGACATTTTCTAATTGTTCAGTTTCTTGATAGACCTGCATCAACATTGCAGGTTTTTCAGTACTAAATTCTTCCATATACCCCTGTTGTGTTCAGTATTACTAATCAGTGGGAGACTGAGTCAGCCATAATCTGATAGAAATTTGTCAGTTATGCTGTTATGCTCAGTTTCTGAATGTAACTGGGCTTCTTTTCTTGTTCTCATGCATCCTTTAATTATTTCATTTCCATGTACTCATAACTTAGTTGTGGAGCAGGTATATTTGGGGCCTTTAGACATTGTCCTGACATGCTTGCTACTTTGCCATTTTTTTTTCCAAGTGGTGTGATGAAATTAAAAGTAATGACTACATATCATTTGATTTGGTTAACTTTACCCTTTGTGCCAATTGATTTAAACTGTCTTCCTCTTGCATTCTATGTGACTTTACTAATTTACTGTGAAGCACTTGAGGTCTAGATATTAACCTTTTATAACCATTTCAAACTACATGATTTATAAAGATTGACTTCAGAACATTCACAGATATTCTTAATATTTATTTATTTACTTATTTATTTTGACACAGAGAGAGAGAGAGAGAGAGAGAGAGATACAGAGACAGAGAGAGAACTGAACTAGGGGAGCTCCCAGTTCAGCATATGGTTCCGCATGGGCCGGGGCCGGGATTCGATCCTCGGTCCCCGGCGCTGCAAAGTGAGCGCTTAACCCACTGAGCCATCCCGGCTTCCTCACAGATATTCTTAATAAAAATAAATTCAGTGTCCACACTATCACTGTAATCAGGCAGCCATCCATCTCTCCTATCTGAATTATTGCAGTTGTCTCCCTTGAGTCTTGTTTTAGCCCATTCTGTTTTCTACATAGTAGCCAAAATGATTATTTTAAAGTGTAAATGATATCTGGCTCTTGTTCAAAACCTTCCAGTGACTTTTGGCTTTATTTAGAAAAGAAACCCAAAGTTCTTTGGTTAATAAGAAGATCCTTTATGATCTGGCCTCTGCGTTGATCCTGTTGCATATCCTATTTTCTTCTCTATGCGCCCATACCAGTCACAAACAAAGCATGTTTTCTCCTCTCAAGGCCTTTATACTTTCTTCTCCTTTTTGCTCAAAACTTTCTTCTGCTGATATTTGCATGGCTTTGCTTCTTGACTTCTTTTAGGTCTGTGCTCAGATATGACCTCACAGAGACCTCCCTTCCGCAGCCTGTCGAAATACAGCACACTTACTTTGGTCACTCATTTATCCTCCTGTGGTTTATTCCTCATCACTTACTACCTGATACAATATAGATGTTTTCACTTGTATGTGTATTTTATTCATTTTATGTCCCATTATTAAAACGTCCATAGGGGCAGTGATTATGTGTTGATAACTGATATATCCCTGTGTCTAGGATGTGCCTGGCATGCTGAAGGCCCTCTGATATTTGTTGAACAAATCATTTCATAAGTTTTAATTTGAATTTGAATCTAGTCAGGAACAACATGAAAAAAGGATATGGCAAGGATCTTTGGCTGTTTTTTATGGACTAGAAGCTATGCTTTATGAACACTTGAATTCTGGTATTTTTAAATCAAGATCACACTTTAATTATTTTGCTTTGAGTTTCTTGCAGTGAGATTTGATCAAGATTAATAAAATTCTAATTGATAAAAAGTGAGTCATTCTTTTGACTATTTTCTACATGCATACAAATGAATTTTTAGGTAGAAAATGTTACTTGTACTCATATTTGCTTGTAATTTTAAATTTTGGGAATGTAGTAAAAGATAATATATGTAGAAAGATCACATTGTGAATAGTGTATTTGGTCCATTACATAGGTGAAAAAGGAGTCATGACCCCCTTGTCATGCTAGGCATCCTCTAGCCTTTTTACTGCAAAATAGCATTCTAATAACTAATATATTTGGGGTTTCTTGAGTATATCAATAGGTCAGGTAAAGATTTTTAAGAGTCACACCACCTCTTCTCTCTGCCCAAGCTTGGGAGATTTGATCTGGCTAGAGCTGCTGACTGTTTTTGTTCCTGGGGTGTGGGCCTTCCTTTGGTTTATACTTACCTCCCAAAGGTGCTATTAGCACCCTTTTTTTGTCTCCATGAATTAATGAACATTGGGATAATACCAGGTATGTGTACCTCGGTATTTAATTTTTGAAAGTTTCTATATTCTAGACTTCTCCTTGTGGAGAAGAGGATAGTGGGGTTTAAGTTAGTGTGGGTCTTCCTTTCAATCAGCAGATTGCATGCCAGTGTGAGTACCATTTCACTGTCTTTTAAATTGGCTGTACTTAAAATTAAAAGTACTTGAGGAGGGAGTAGGGAGGGGGAATCAAATACATAGTAGTGGAAAGGGAGTTGATTCTGGGTGGTGAGCACATAATGCGATGTATAGACAGTGTAATATAGAATTGTACAACTGGAAACAATGTAATTGATATCAATCAATGTCACCCCAATAAATTTAACAATTAAAAAAAATACTTTTAAGTGGAATCAGGCATTATTAAGGGGTGCATAAATTGAAGGCCTCTGCTGGTTTATCTTTTTAACTGACTGAATAGTTTACCCTAGCTATTTTAGCTATGAGAAAGCATGCATTTGTATGTATGTTTTCACTGAGTATCAAGGGAAGTTTAAAAGAATAAGAAAACTTCAACTACTAAGGAGCTTTATAATGAAAATAAAATTAAATGGTACAAAATAGTAATTGTAACTGTTTTAATGTGTAAGATCTTTTGAATTATTTTGGTTCTCTTGTACAGATGTCTCTCAGAAGATGTTTAATAATGTAGCTTTTCAAATCATTTTGAAGGATAGAATATGTGTCTCACAGTTTTGTGCTTTGAAAAGGTTTTGAATTATTGTTGGAGAATTTTATTCCATTTAGCTTATTAATATATGGGTAGGAGAAAAGTATAGGGACTTCATTAATGTGTAGTTTTCCATATTGTTAATATGAAAATTTACTTAAACTCAGAATTAAACTTTGAGGAGACTGTATAAGGCACTACTTAAACCAGAAAGCGTGAGGAAGAACAAATTGTAATGAATTGAGTGTGAATACGTATGTGTATAACATCTATGTATACACATACATACACACATTCTTTTTTCTTTTTCTTTTTATTACAGTGGTTGGCACTTACCATGGTTCCCAGGACCAGCCCCATCAAGTGACTGGTAACCACCAGCAGCCTCCCCAGCAGAACACTGGATTTCCTCGTAACAGTCAGCCATATTACAATAGTCGTGGTGTGTCTCGTGGAGGCTCCCGTGGTGCTAGAGGCTTGATGAATGGATACAGGGGCCCTGCCAATGGATTCAGAGGTAGAGATATAAACAGAAACAGCAAGTTCATGTTTTTCTCTGAGTTGTAAAATACAGAGAAACATGTCATAGTTTTTGGGAAAGATATGGATCTCTCTGCATTAGCCTTTTATGTACAGTTTAAACATTTTTAGTATGTCTTGATAGTCATGTAAATTGATGTGAGTTTTTTTGTATGTATCAAATCCATGTCTAACGCTGTCCTCTAAAGGATAATTACTTTCTTTATACATTGTCAGAACTTATGGGTATACTTTTGTTTTTGTCTTTTTGTGTGTGTGTATGTTCATGGATGGGTGAGATTTTCATCTATGGCAATTAATGCTCAGAAATACATGAACAGATTGGATCAAGATAGGAAATTGGAAATTACTTTGAATAACTAGCATGGCTTATAATTTTTGAGTTCTTCATTGGTTAATAAACAGTAAGAAAGTAAAAGTTCCTTGTGAAGATAAGAAAATTTTCTTGTCCTAAATTTTAGGAGGATATGATGGTTACCGCCCTTCATTCTCTAACACTCCAAACAGTGGTTATACACAGTCTCAGTTCAGTGCTCCCCGGGACTACTCTGGCTATCAGCGGGTAGGTAAAGTTTTAAAACATAAGCCTGACCAAAATATACCAGTGGAAGGGATTGATATAGTTTCTTTCTTTCTTTCTTTATTTTTATAGATTTTTTTATTGTTTTTGACAGAGAGATACAGAGACAGAAAGGGGAGGGCCCAGAATAGTCTCCATAGTTGCACATCATGGTTTTTCCACATAGTTTGATTCCACAGGTGGGTGCGGGGCTGCACAGGGCAGGAACTGGGCCGGGGTCTTCACCCCAGTGAGAACTGAACTGGGGGCTCTCCCCAGTTCAGCATATGGGTCCACACAGGCCGGGGCCGGGATTCAATCCTTGGTCCCCGGGGCTACAAAGTGAGTGCTTAACCCACTGAGCCATCCCGGCTTCCCCTGATAATAGTTTCTTGATGGACTTGAGTAACTAAGTAATTGGGCAATTTTGTACCTTTGTACAAGATGATTTTATTACAGATCAGAGAATGATGATTTTTGCTTTTCTTAGCACTAAGGATAGGTACTCATTTTTAAAAGAGTGTTAAAAACAATGATTTTTAAGAGCAGAGAAATAAATCTCACTGAATGTTCTTCAGAATAATAGAAGTAAAACAATTCCAGAATAACTTTTAGCTACAATATATTGAAATGTCTAAAAGAATAAGAAAAAATTCTGTATTCTGCAAGTGTTAGACTGTAAGAACATAGATGGATAAACATTTGAAAGCATATTTTTTCTCCTCTTCAGTACTAACTAGCTTGTCTTTTAGGATGGATATCAGCAGAATTTCAAGCGAGGCTCTGGGCAGAGTGGACCACGGGGAGCCCCACGAGGTAATATTTTGTGGTGGTGATCCTAGCTCCTAAGTGGAGCTTCTGTTCTGGCCTTGGAAGAGCTGTTCATAATCTGCATGTAGGTTACATGTTAGGAGTACATTTATTTTCAGACTTGTTGCTTAGGGATTAAATGAAATGCTCTGTTTCTAAAATTTATCTTGAAGCCAAATTTAATTTTTTGAATGACTTTCCCTGTTATTATATAAACTGTCTTAAAAACTAAAACATTTCTCCTCAGAAAAAAATGTTTTTCCAACTGCAAATTATTTTTCAGGTCCTAAAACCTGCTAAATGTTTTTAGGAAGTACTTAACTGAAACATTTTTGTAAGACATTTTTGGAATGAGATTGAACATTTATATAAATTTATGATTCCTCTTTTATTTTTGAAACATGCATATTATATTTTAGGGCCAGAGACCCTTTAATGGCCAGATAAGCCGTAGCTACATTTAGAGAACCATTTAGAAGTCATAGAACTAATTGAAATTTCAATGCTTTTTGGACCACTGTTAGTTATATAAATATCAAATTATTTCTGACTTTTAAATACAACCTCCAAATTCCTAACTATAACTAATTGAATTATACTTAAAAATTACATGTTTTAAGAATTTTTGGTTTTGTCTATATTACTGTAGGAAAACTACTTCCTGTTTGGGCAGTAAATCAACCTATGTAACAATTAGAGGTAGTATTTCAAATGATCTGAAGTTCTAAATGGTTCTCTGATTTGAGAGAAGTAAATCAAATAGATTTCCTCTAGATATTGGCCATAACATGTATAAAATGTATATTAAGGAGGAATTACAAAGTACCTTGATTTCAGTGCTAGTAGAAATTGGCCAGCAAAACGGTGCATTTGAAAAGAATTAATGGATATGGGAGAATTACTGACTTGAAGTATCAAAGGATATTTGCATGTGAACGTAGGTTATGTTCTTTTTCCCACCTTGTAGAGCCTATTCTATGAAAGTTGAGTTGACTGGTAGCTAAAAATCTGTTTTAACAGCATGTAAAAAGTTATTTTATCTGTTACAAGTCATTATACAATTTTCAATGTTATGTAGTTTCTTTTAGCAGTTTAGGTAATAAGGTCTGTTTTTCATTCTGGTGCTTTTATTAATTTTGATATAGTATGATGTTACTTAACTACTGAAATGTAAGCTAGAGTGTACACTAGAATGTAAGCTCCATGAGAGCAGGTATCTTGTCTGTCTTCACTGCTGTATCTATTTCCAACGCCTGGTGACAGTGCCTGGCACATAGTAGGCACTCAATAAATACTTGTTGAATGAATGAATGAATGAGTAGTGGTGGAATACTCCATTAGCTCTACTCTTCTTTGAGCTAGAGAACATCAGCAAATTTGCGCATGACAACTTCCAGGACAGGTGAAACTGAACACTGAAGAATTGACCTCTTAACCCTAATAATGTGATGACAAGCTGCCCACATGCTTCTTGACTTCAGATGAAAATCTGCTTGAAGGCAAAACAAATAGTATTTGAAAGAAAAACCAAATGCCATTTTTGTCTTCTAGGTCGTGGAGGGCCCCCAAGACCCAACAGAGGGATGCCGCAAATGAACACTCAGCAAGTGAATTAATGTGATTCACAGGATTATGTTTAATCGCCAAAAACACACTGGCCAGTGTACCATAATATGTTACCAGAAGAGTTATCTATTTGTTCTCCCTTTCAGGAAACTTATTGTAAAGGGACCGTTTTCATCCCATAAAGACAGGACTACAATTGTCAGCTTTATATTAACGTGGATATGGAAGGAAACTATTTTTACTCTGCATGTTCTGTCCTAAGCGTCATCTTGAGCCTTGCACATGATACTCAGATTCCTCACCCTTGCTTAGGAGTAAAACACAATATACTTTATGGGGTGATAATATCTCCATAGTTGATTGAAGTGGCTTGGAGAAAAAGCACGATTGACTTTTGACATTGGATAAAAATCTACAAATCAGCCCTAGCATTATTCAATGGTAACTGACAAAAATATTTCTCTTAAAAGGAAAATGGAAGAAGTGTAGTTTGGGAGAACAACTGCATTTCCCAGCTTTCCAGTTAAATTGGAGCACTGAACATTTAGGTGTATACCAACTTATGCATGGGCCCTTAATCACACATATAAGGCTGGCTACAAACTGACACAGCACTGTTCATCCTATGGCCAAATGACTGGTTAAAAACACATGCAAAGTGCTTCCTAACAGCTGATACTGTACAAGACAAAGCCAAAATGCAGAATTGGGCTTTGATTGGCACTTTTTGAAAAATATGCAACAAATATAGGATGTAATCTGGATGGCCGCTTCTGTACTTAATGTGAAGTATTGAGATACCTTTTGAACACATAACAGTTTCTTTGACAATGACTTGTAAGGATTGGTACTGTATATCATTCCTTATGATGTACATTGTCTGTCATTAATCCTTGGATCTTGCTGTATTGTCACCTAAATTGGTATAGGTACTGATAAATCTATAATGGATAATCATAACACTCTCGGTCACATGTTTTTCATGCAGCCTGAAGGTTTTTAAAAGATAAAAGATATCAAATGCCTGCTGCTACCACCCTTTTAAATTGCTATCTTTTGAAAAGCACCAGTATGTGTTTTAGATTGATTTCCCTATTTTAGGGAAATGACAGGTCAGTAGCTTCAGTTCTGATGGTATAAGGAAAACAAATAAAACATGTTTATAAAAGCTGTATCTTGAAACACTGGTGTTCAACAGCTAGCAGCTTATGTGGTTCACTCCATGCATTGTTAGTGTTACAAACTGGTTATCTCCAGCAGCTGTTTCTATAGTACTTGCACTTACCTTTTGTCTATCCCTAATTGAATTATCCTTTTCTCAAGGAGTTATTTCAGAGTGTTGATTCCTTCCCTTAGGTGCATAAGGAGAGTCACAAATTTGATGGAGATGGACAGCTTAGTAACTTATATACTATGCTGGAATATGAGCTAGCAGTTGGAGCACTAGTTCTGTGTGCCTGTGAACTTAATGCTACTTGTTGTATTCCACTTTGACTTTATGGAGAACTAATCCCACTTAGTAAGCAAAGGCTATACTAAGTTATTGGTATTTTCTGTGCAGAAATTTAATTTTGTTTTCAGCCTTTAGCTAAGGATTTTTTCCATTAGGTGCTCAGCTACTTAAAAAGAAAAAAAATCTCAAACATTCGTCACTAGACAAACTGGAGTTTTTGCTAGTTTTGTGACCTATAATGGATAGGCTGTTGAACATTCCACATTCCAGAGTTTTGTAGGGTGGTGGGGAAAAGGGTGTCTTCAATGTTTATTTTAAAATAAAATAACTTCCTGACTGTTGTCATGTGTGGTTGTGGTACATCATATTGGAAGGGTTATCTGTTTACTTTGGCAAATGTGTATTTTGCTAGCACCTCCCCTTGTGTGCTTTAAGTGACATCTGCCTGGGATGTACCACAACCATATGTTAACTGTATTTTGGGGGGGATTAGATAAAATATTGGTGGTTTATTGGGTAATCCCTAGATGCTATATGCTTATACCTTCTACATATAAAACAATAATTTGCTCTCTAGGAAATTTCATGACACAATCAAAATTGAAGTAAATACCTTATACAGTGATCTTTGAATCAGACGGGATTGGGGAGAAATGCTTTCTAGATTTCAAGCTTCTCTGCATTAGTGCAGGTGTTGTGAATGTGTAAAGGCTTTAGTAGTTTGATTATTTCTATGTATGTTTTTAAAATAATGATTTCTTTTTGAAATATATATTTTTTCTTTTTGGCATCTTACCATTGCAGTCTAAATGTAAAAGCTTTTTTTTTTTTTTTTTTTTTATTGCCTCAATTCAGAATTTTTTAAAGGAGTGCCTCATTATGGGACAGATAACTTTTTAAAAAGCCCCATTATGATCTGAGTCTTGGTACTAAGTGTTCTGTATAATATGTGAAAACTTGTCTTACCTTCAGAAGGCCTTTGGTTTGATCAAGTGCATATTTTAGTACAGTTGCAAGGAAATGATTGTCATGCGTGTTGTAGCTTCTTGGTGTAGCAAGACTATAAAGAACTTCTGTAAATGCACATCAGTTATTTCACATGGATAATGAGACTTCTGTTTTAAAGTAGGTAGAATGTCATTCATTACCTTGGTTAGGGCAGTTTTATTTCCATATTCTAATATTCCTGAAAAATATAGAAGTTTTTTTGGTCATTGAAATATTTTTAATCTATTAGTTATTAAAATTCTTTTCTCTCCTATAAATGCAGCTCTGTTACATCAGAGACTTTTCACTAATGGGAGACAGGAGTATGTGTGTTTACTCTCGGCTCATTAACTGAGGTGCTCTGTTGACAACCAATTCATAAAATGTAGAAGGTAATTGAGTAGTCAACTTCTAAGTGTCTTAGGAAATTTGTACCGGTATTCATTATATTTCAGTAATATATTTAGGGAGAATGGGATAGGAGGTAAGCACTGAGTTCAAACCCTTCATTTAATCCTCAAGCTGAATCCCCAACTCGTTTTATGAGTTCTTACTCAGCACTAACTTTGAGTTATATTTAAGCGTTGGTATTGCCCTTGAGCTTATCTTTTCTAAAGAGTTAACGGGAAAGAAAAATCTTCAGGAAGAAAAGTAAATTGTTAAAGCTTATCTCTACCTTTTCCTATTTTGAATTCTATAGAAATACTGGAAAAGACTAGTGAATGTTTTAAATTACATTAGATTAAATCATGTTGAAACCTGATTCCTTATTGTGCTTGAGTGAAATCTGCTTTAGTAGTAAATTTACATACCATCCAGCAAAGCTCTTAAGAAGATGTGCTAGTTGTGAGGAGAGGAAAAAGCTTAAATCTTTTGGGTAGCCTTGTCTTCTAAGACTGGACTACTACCGTATTTTCCGGCGTATAAGACGACCCCCTAATTTTACAGTTAAAACAGGTTTAGGCCTATATTCGTTGTATAAGACTACCCCCCACTTCCGAGGCTGTAGTCTTATACAGCGAATATAGGCCTAAACCTATGTTTTAACTAAAATTAGGGGGTCGTCTTATACGCCGGAAAATACGGTACATTCTCTCAATCAGGATTTTAATCAACAGCTATTCTGAAGCGTAATCCAGTCCCATGCAGAAGATGGGCTCTTTGAATTTATTTAGTGAAAGATCACCTAGTCTAGTAAAGCCATTATTTAATGTACTTCTATTTGTAAGTACTAGTTTTCTTTTAAGTAGTGTGTTTTTATTGGGGAGTTGAACTACTTTGAGCTTCATTCAGAAAGTTTAGGTGTCCTTTGTCAGGCATCATGCCAAGCACTGAGCATTCAGTGGTGACAAAATCAGTGGTTCCTGCTTTCACTGAAGAGTCTAGTCAAAGATACTGATGTGACACTAAAGTGTAGCAAGTGCCATGATGGAGCAACATGGTTGGTGGTAGAGGTTAAGGCCATTCCTGATAGTATATGATCTAGTCAAAATAATCAGTAAAAACTTCATTGAAAAGGATCATTGAACTAAGACTTGAAGGATGTGTAGTGAACTAGGCAATGAAAGGGAGAGAAGAGCGTGCTCAAAAGGTCCAATCTCCAGTGATTGAAAAGCCTGGCTTAAGTGAAGAGTACAGATTTGGTAGAGTTAGATGGTGAAGAAATGTAAGAGTTACTGTGGATGGCTTTATAATTATATTCCATGTTTTGTCGTTTAAGAACAGTTGGAAACTTGTAGATTTTTAAGCTGTGTGTATAGGGAAGGATGATGGGTCACCTAATAAAATCGGCATTTTAAGAAAACTCAGTGCAGTATTCAGAACAAATTGTGGGGCAAGAAATGGCTTTTGTAGTATCCTGTGTAAGGTGACTACAGCATAAAGTGGAGGGTGGCAGTGAGTGGATTCTACATAGAGTAGACTGTTAACTGGAACTCGAGCAACTAGCAAATTTGCCTGAGTTTGGTTAACGAAGTCGACTTAAATTTATCTGGCATCTACCAATCCCCATGGTGCTAGTTAACAGAATACTGTATTTTCAATTTTACCAGCCACTGCTCTACAGTATCCTTTGCTGTTCTCCAGGCTTTGGTCATCAGACTTCATCTCTAGCTAATCTTTCCTAGAAGATGTAATTTAATCCCATGATTTTGACATCAACATTTTAGTTCTAAATATTTCTAGGTCCCAAACTCCCCTAAATTAATACTCAATATCTTGATTTGAATGTCATGAGTATCCCAAATTGACCTCTTGAGTACCCTACATTCATCCAGTTTCTCAGAGCAAATACCTTGGACATCATACTTGGTTTCCTTTCATACCCCATATCTATCCCTTAAGCAAATTCACAGGGTTCTTGTATATCCTGAGTCATCTAGCACTTGTGACCACCAGATTACTAATTTAGAATAGGTAACTATAGTATTTTATAATGGTTCTACCCTCCTTACACTCTGCTCTAGTATAAATTTTGCAGTGACCAGACAACCATTTGAGGGCAAATCAGATTTTGTCACTTCCCTGTTATACAAACTAATGATGTCACATCACACCTAGGATTTTAATTATAAATCTGGTCCATATGCCCTTTATTATCTGGCCTAAATTTTCTGTTTTCCTTATTTATTGTGGCTACACTGGCTGCTTTGCCAAAATTTTTCCCATCTTGGGAGTCGTGTGTTGGAACATAATGAGCATAGAAAGGCTTTTCACTCAAATATTAAGGTTTATGCTAAGTAAGTTATATATCACCGTAGACCTTCCATGTCCACCTCTAAAGCAGTAACCTCAGTTTACTTATTGGATACTTCATTAATACCACTTAAAGCTTACCTAGAGTTAGGTAAGCTTCATGAGGGACAGAAAAGTTGGTCACTTCAGTGCTTATGTCTGGCATACTGACATGGTGAATGACGAGTGGTGCCAATTGCATTAGATTTGGAAGTTGATTTGGGGAAGGAGTTCAAGGGAACGAGTAAAATGAGCAGCTCCAGAGGATCTGAATTTGAGGTACAGTATCTGAAGAAATGTCAAGCAGTTGGATTTGTTCACCGATCTAGCCCAAAGAATGTAAAGGGATGGGTGGCCCTGTAGTCATGTGCTTGGGGAGTTTGCTTGGGAGCTGAACTTGGTATGGGTGGGTGGAATGGTAACGAGCAGAGGCCCAGGTTTTCAGAAGAGTGCCAGCATTTGACCTAAAGGAAACCTGCGAGGTACAGCCACAATAGGTAGAAAACCTACAGAATTCCAGATTACAAGGTAGTTACGGGTGTGGAGAGCCAAGATGAGTGCAACTGTGCAGATCGAACTTCCTCATCTAGTAAGAATGGGAAGGTACTGTATCTTTAAGAGGATCGGTAAAATAACCCACAAGATCCCTGGAGCCAATCGTCTCACATACCAGGTTAACGCTTAAAACGACAACCGTATGCTGCGCCCATCCTACCTGGGCACCCGAGCTATGTCCGGGGCAGGGGCTGCGGATGCGGATATAGGTATTTTGTCATTGGTAGCTCGGGGACCTTGATTTTGATATGAAGAGGCAAATAGCCACCAAAGGCAGTCTACTAAACCGCACAGCGTTTGCAGAGTAGGTTGCAGCTCCGCCTCACGGGTCTGACGTCATCATGCAGCGACAGGGTTGAGGAAGGTCCCCCGCTCTCCATTGCCGCACCGCCTATAAAACGCACAAACGCCAGCGAGGGACGCGCGTCGCGGGGCCTCGCGAACTAGGGTCGCGTCAGGCATCCGCTACGGGCATCGTGCTGCGCAGTCCTTTTTTCCGGAGTAGCTGGGTCCCCCGCGTGCTTCCGCGTCGCTGCTGGCTGGAATTCTCCGGGCTTGGGGCTCAGGTACTTATCACTAGATGGCAGGGGATGGGTACCGAAGTCGTTGTCAGTGTTCCGGGGCCCGGAAGCGACCCGCTCGAGGACGAAGGCTCTGCTTCTGTGCCGATGCCCGGCCCACGCCGTCTGCCGCCCCACCCTGCGCCCCTAGATGACAAGCTCCTCTTCCCCAATTGGCAGCCACTTGGGCGTGCTTCTCGATCGCTCTTGGGGGTTGCGTGGCGCGATTTCCATCTCTCAGGGACCTCTAGCTGGGGCGTCGGGGTGAGTGGGTGGATGACAGCACTTGCTTTTCGCTGAGCTTGCCCGTAGATCCTGGTTGCAGCGCTGGATATTGAACTGAGGCAGTGCGATTCCAATTCCTCCCTCGCTCTTCGCTACTTCACTGTTCGTTCATGTATAGTATACTCTTTATTCAGCAGTCACATTCAGGACTTTGTTTTGTTTGCCAGTGCACCTAGAGTGGTGCCGGACACAGATGCAATGTATATTTGTTAGACGGATAGATGAGTGAATGAGAAATAATGATGTTTTTCCTTCTTTAAGGCCTTCTTCATCCATTACTCCAAGCCCCGCTAATCTCAGACTTTAATTCGACCACTGGTTTAGATATTATTTTTACATCTAATTTTATCTGTCTTTACACAGATTGCCCCTCACTTCTTTCTCTTAAATATCTTCTCTGAGGTGAATGAAAACTTGAAGTCAGGGCTTTATCCGGTGTTACTTATGGGGCTCCCATAGTAATTATAGCAAAACAAAACAAAACAGTCCCAATAATTAGTTACTGGTTGATTATTGTGGGGTCTTTGTGTGGCTGGCAACACAGCCTACAAGCTGGGCAGGGTGGTGAACTTGGAAAGACAGGCTTTGGAGTCACACAGACTTGAGTGTGAGTCCTGTGCCCATCACTTTTCCTCGAGCTACCTGAGTGTATATACTTGCTCTTTTCCTTATAAAGTAGGCACCACAGATTGTGATGTAGTGTTTTATAGTAAAATTGAACTGCTAAAATCCATACTTGGATTGGGAGCTTAGAAGGGCAGTTTTGAAGCATGGTAAAGGTTTAGTTAATGAGCTTTATGTTTAGAATGCAGCAGGCACTAGAATTTCTAAGTAATGTTACCGTATTTTTATGATGTAATATAATGAATATATCTGATGTTTCTTTAGTGTATTTATTATGGTAATGATGCAATATTTCATATGTAATTACAGTAACTTTTGATGTCTATCAATACAGGCTTCAGTATGGTTTTCCTTCCCTTGAGGAAACAGTTGGACATATTCCATCACAGTAATTGATTTCTTTACCCTGACTTTATCAGTAATGCAGAATTTAATAAAAAAGCAAAACTCCAAAAAAGAAAATAAGAATCACCTGCAATCTCACCATCCAGAAATAGCTACTTTACATTAGAAAAGAGCAAAATAAGAATCACCTGCAATGTCATCATCCAGAAATAGCTATTTTACATTAGAGAAGAACAAAATTAAGAATCACCTGTAATCTCACCATCCAGAAATAGCTACTTTACATTAAAGAAGAACAAACTAAGAATCATCCACAGTCTCCCATCCAGAAATAGCTATTTTACATTAGAAAAGAAGACAAGAGTCACCTGTAATCTGACCATCCAGAAATAGCTATTTTACATTAGAGAAGAACAAAATAAGAATCACCTGTAATCTCACCATCCAGAAATAGTTATTTTACATTTTGGTGTTTTCTCCTAGTCTTTTTCCTTCTCTGTGTATTGTGTATATGCATAAAAAAATGATATTATACTTTATCCTACTGTGTTATTCTGTCATAAGTATCTATATTCAAACCCTTAGATAACTTTTAAAAGTGATTTTGAAAACTGCTGTATTATCTCATAGATAGGTCATTATATATTGCAGTCATTCAATTTTTTTTTTAACATTGTTTCAGATTTTTTAAAAAGTTCTTGATAAAGGTGTGAATTACAGCTTCCCTGTTGGCTTCCTAGGTTGAAGGAACATTTTTTTCTTCCTCCAAGCCTCAGTTTCCTTTAAAAATGAGGGTGATGTCTTCCTTAGGGAGATGTTTGAGGGTTAAGATGATACATATAAATGTGTCTATTATAGTACCTGGCCCCATAAGAATCAGCACTTAATGTTTCTCACCCAGAAGTTGGTGTTCATATCCAGTATTTTTTCTTTCTTTCTGTTTTAGTGATAATCTTTTACCATGTATCGGAAGAAAGTGGATAACCGAATCCGGATTCTCATTGAGAATGGGATAGCTGAGCGGCAAAGGTCTCTCTTTGTTGTAGTTGGAGATCGAGGGAAAGATCAGGTAAGGCCTGGTACGTGCTTCCTGACATCCTTTGTGTCCTGCCCCAAAGAGTCAGCATCATACAGGCCCTCTTCGGTTTCAGCACATAATGGCATTAAGGTCCCTTTTCTGGTTTTAAGTAAAGCGCCTAGTGGCTACCTTCCTTTGTTTTCTGTAAGTGATTCTACATGTAGATTTAGAATTATTAGCAGATGGGTTAAGAGCTTTTGACACCTGGAGTGGTGGAATGAGCACATGGTTAAGAGTGTGTGACCTGGCTCTATTCCCATCCTGAGCACTACTTAACCTTGTGACCTTGGTCACTTCCCTTTCCTGGCCCTCAATTTAGTTTCCACATCTGTCAAATGAGGTCTTGGGCCTGGACGTCTCAAAGGTCTCTTTTGGCCCTGAGATTCTGTGACCTTTTTTCTTTGGCAGGTGGTAATACTTCATCACATGCTGTCCAAAGCAACTGTGAAAGCTCGGCCTTCAGTGCTGTGGTGTTATAAGAAAGAGCTGGGGTTTAGCAGGTAAGCTTGGTCGTTTGACTGTGCTATGCTACTTACAATTTCTGCTCCATAGTTAGATGCCAGGCAAAGATTCCTTGCCAGTTTTTCAGGGATTGTTAGTGGAGGTGCAGTCTCTGAGGACATTTCCAAATAGAGAATATAATAGAGCTATGTCCTTTCTTCATTCCTGATAATAAGTTTCAAATCACTTTCATGCTCTTTAAGTTCCCATTCCAGTTTCTTGCTTGCTACGTGTGCTTTTTCTTCCTACCCGTATTTTCCGGCATATAAGACGACCGGGCGTATAAGATGACCCCCTAATTTTACAGTTAAAACATAGGTGTAGGCCTGTATTCGCTGTATAAGACTACAGCCTCGGAAGTGGGGGGGTAGTCTTATACAGCAAATATAGGCCTAAACCTATGTTTTAACTGTAAAATTAGGGAGTCGTCTTATACGCCCGGTCGTCTTATACGCCGGAAAATACGGTACTTTTCTAAGCCTATTTAATTCAAGTTCCTTTAATTGCCTTTCCCTACCTCATATTTACTCTGCTTTTTCACTCTCTTTTTTCCTTTTTGTTTCTGAGGCGGCTGTACTCATGTTTAAAGCAAAGTTTTCTTCTCTGGATCTTTCTCACTTCTTCCAGGACCTTTACTTTCTTTTCTCTGCTGGCCATTTCATACCCCTTTGAAGCTTTTTCTTTTTAATTTCTTTTTCCTGTTAAATGTGCACAGCTATCTACATTCTCAGAAGAATGATTAGCTACATACCCAGCTTTATCTCTCAGGCTAGCATTTCCTCTCATCTTTATTGCTATATACCTTGAAACAGTTACAGTTTGCCCTTCTTAGCCACCGTCTTTGCTGTCTGGCTTCTACCATTGTGATCAACTTGTACTCTCGGAAATCATTGATGACCTAATGCTTAATGCAACTACCTTTCTCCTCCTCCTTTTCACAGCTCTTCCTTTACCAGTGTACTGCTATATTTGACAGATAATACTACTTTTTTGAAGCTGTGGAACCTTAGACCAGTGTTCTAGGGACTAAATCCAGAGAGAGGGAGAATGCAGACTCTTGGGCACAGGGAGTTTATTGAATAATACAGGATAGGTCCTGAACTCTATGGGGATGAGACTTCAGCTCTGCCTTGTGATGTAGAGCGGAGTCCTCATATTCCCAGTCCTTGCTCCATATCATCTCTGCATGTCTGCTCTGTTTTTTCCCCACTTTGGATCAGCTTGCTGTTTTCTGTGGATTCCCTTGAGTTTTACATGTTTCAGATCCAACTGCTTGGAAATCAGTCTCCCAAATTCTTGTGGAAGCCCACCCCTGGGCCACAGGAATTGGGGTCAATCACCTAGTAGAAACACGGCAGTTTTGCCTACAGCTCTGTGTGTGGAGGAGTCTGGGATGTGGAGTGCTGTTACTTGGCAGATAACCCACTATGTGGTAACCTCAGAAATATTCTCCTGTCTTGGCATCTAGACTACCTTCCTGAGCTCTTTTCTTTTCCTTGATCTTATTATCTCCTATGCTAAGCCCAGCTAGCATGTGTGGTTCTGTCCTTGGGCCTCTTCTCCCTCCTGTATTCCCAAATGTGCTTGTCTCTGATTTTGACTCAGAAATCATATCTCCATCTCTGGCTGCCTCCTCTGCTATGGATGCCACTCCCACCTGTGTGATCACCTGCTGAATGCCCTGCACTCACTATTCAGGGCCTGCCTTCCTGAAGTTTGTCCTCCTCTCAGTTATACTTCGTGAGTCCTCCACCTCTTCTGCACTCATCTTCTCTTACAGTGCCTGTCACCCTCCCTTCTCCCTCTCTGGATATAATCCCTTGCACACTGGGCTTTTTTTAACGTTCAGGTGGTAAATTCATTTAGTTAGGAGGCCTTTTATGCTTATCTTTATATTTTTGTATTTTCAATGATCTCACATGTTCATGGTAGGTGCTCAGTTAGTATTTGTTGAGTTGAATATATTGTTAACAGGTTCTAAAGTTATTTTAATCTTACTTAGTCCAAAGGCTAAATTTGATTAGTTTCTATCCTTTGATCTTTTTATTTTGATTGACAGACAGACAGACAAAGAGAGAGAGAGACAGACAGAGAAGGGAAAGGGCCCAGAGCAGTCTCCATAGTTTTAAGTCATTAGTCTTCAACATAGTTTCACTCCACACAGGTGGGCGGGGGGCCATGCAGGACAGGAACTGGGCTGGGGGCCTCCCATGTGGGAGGCACGTCCCCATGAGCTAAGGGCTAAACTGGACTTAATCCTCCGACCCCAGGACTGCAAGGCCAGCACTTAACCTGCTGAGCCATCCTGGCATCCCTCCTTTGGTCTTTTTTTTTTTTTTAAAATATTTATTTTATTGATTTTTGACAGAGAGAAACAGAGACAGAGAGAAGGGGGAGGGCCCAGAGCAGTCTCCATAGTTGACATTAGTTTTCCATATAGTTTCACTCCACAGGTGGGCGCGGGGCTGCGCAGGGCAGGAACTGGGCCTGGAGCCTCCCACATAGGTCCTGGCAAGAACTGAACTGGGGGCACACCCCAGTTCAGCATGTGGGTCCGCATGGGCCGGGGCTGGGACTTGATCCTCAGTCCTCGGGGCCTCAAAGTGAGCGCTTTACCCGCCGAGCCATCCCAGCTTTCCCTCCTTTGGTCTTAAAGAGACTTAATTCTGCCTAAAAGAAACTGGATTTTGGGTAAATAGTTTTGCCTTTTTAAGAAAAAATTATAAAAGCTTTATTCTCAGAAATGCAAAAATATCACAAAGGTGAAAATAAAAAGCACACAGTCTCAACGCCTAGGTATTGTTAGCATCCAGCTATATGTCACTGGTCTGTAGTTTTAAACCATAATTAGTATTTTCTTATATATATTCTTTCATAATTGGGCAGGTAAGCATTATTAATACAGATCGAGAGTAAGGCCTTTTGCCCATTAGCAGAATTGTAAGTTTCTGGGGCTTCTGAGTCTCATTGCTGTTCAGATGGGTACAGGATTAGACATTCATGGTGTGAGTTCTGGGAAGATTTATTTGCCTTTTGAACTTAACCCATCTGACTTCACATTTAAAAATCTCTCTGTGCCACTTCAGCTCTCCCACCCCTTTCTTGGTGTTGCAAGGCATCGGTTTAAAGCTAATATTTTTGTTTAAGTCATAGGCTAAGGCATGTCAGGAACAGTGGAAATTAACTCTTCCAGCTACCTTGTTTCACAGACGAGGCAGTGGCGGCTTAGGGGTAAGGCCGTTCAAGCTATTCAGTTAGAGAACTGTGGTAAAATTTTGATCAGTTGTAACCATCTATTCTGGAGCATTCTTATTTTCTCTTTTGTATAAAAGATAGTTGAATATCCAGGGTTTGTAAGACAAAAGTTCAGGGATTTCTGAGAACTGCCCAGATCCCATTCCAATGCTTATATCCTCTATCAGTATTGTCTTAGCTTAGGGCTGCCCTTGAGGATTTGTTCCCACAATCTGGGAAGGAAGTGGATGAATTCATTTAGAAAAAGTGAATAAAATATCCCACCACAACCATACCTTTCCCAGGTCCTCCTGGGAGCAGCACTGTGTAGTTGAAGCAGTGACTTGAGACTAAGGGAACAAGGCCATCGATGTTGGTTTCAAGCTGTGGTCTAATGAGGGTTAGGTGCTCTCGTTACCCTTCTTTTAAAGCAGGGGTGTCCCCCTTTTTGTCTTCTCTGGGCCACAGTGGAGGAAGAATGGTCTTGGGCTACACGTTAAATACACCAACATTAACGATAGCTGATGAACAACAACAAAAAAAATCGCAATAAACATCTCATGTTTTAAGAAAGTTTACAAATTGGTGTTGGGCCACATTCAAAGCCGTCCTGGGCTGCTGGTTGGACAAGTTTGTTTTTTTTTTTTTATATCTTTTTATATTTATAAAGAGTAATTATTTTATCTTCAGTGCATATTTATTTCTATTTTACTTTTGACAGATAGAGAGAGAGAGAGACAGAGACAGCTAGAGAACCGAACTGTGGGAACTCCCCAGTTCAGCATGTGGGTCCACCTGGGCCGGAGCCGGGATTCGATCCTCGGTCCTGGGGCCCCAAAGCGAGCGCTCAACGCGCTGAGCCGTCCCGGCTTTCCCATGGACAAGCTTGTTTTAAAGTGAAATATCTCCTAAAGGTGACAGCAAAACAGAATAGTTCACAGACTTCCCACTGTCTCCCTCTGAAGCCCATTTTCTTCATTTCTCTGCTCCAATTTTCTTCACCCCTAAAGGTGATTAGCCCTACAATTTCCAAGTTCCCTTCTAGTTCTAGAGGTCTAAGTGGGTGATTATTGCACTTGTTTCCTCCTTCCAACTCTTTAGTTAACTGGCTCTCATGGGATTGGGGGGTGATTGCAGTCACCGGAAGAAAAGAATGCGACAGCTACAGAAAAAAATAAAGAATGGAACACTGAACTTAAGGCAAGATGACCCCTTTGAACTCTTTGTCGCGGCTACGAACATTCGCTACTGCTACTACAATGAGACTCACAAGATCCTGGGCAACACCTTCGGCATGTGTGTTCTCCAGGTATGTGACATCCTCCAGCCTGTGACTGAAGGCAGATCAGTGAGGGGGGTGCTTGGGCTGCCCAGTCCCCATGAGAACAGGTACACAGTAAGGAGAGAAGATTCACATGTGTACCCCTTGCCCCTAAGCATTATCAGTGGAAGACTTGCCCACTTTCCAAAGGAAATTTGGTAACTCACTCTGTATTAAAAGAAAATTTTCTATTTAAAAGTGACACTTGTCTAGAGATACCAAAACTGGCAGTGATGTTCCATCACAACTGGTTCTGACCAGTTCAAGCTGATAAAGAGAGCACTATGAACTTCAGGTGACCCTAGGAACACAGATCCTTACTGGAACTAACTGAAGACTGGTGGCAGCTGAGCAGTGGCACTTGTTTTAACCAGTAGGGTGGAGATTCATGTAGTCATGTCCTGTTCAGAGTGCTTTATTGTCATAACCACCACCAACACCCCCATACTCCACCCCCGCCCCCTTTTTTAAAAAGATTTATTGTTTGAGAGAAAGTGAGAGAGAGGTAAGAGGGGAGTGCCAGAGGAGTCTCCATAGCTGTACATCATTACTTGTGATATGGTTTCATTCCACACAGGTAGATATGGGGCCTTGTGGGTTGGGAACCGAACTGGGGGCCTCTTAATGGGAGGTGAGAACCCTCGCTGCCATTCCAACAGTTACCAGTTGCTCCGCAGTTCAGCATATGGGTTTGCACTGGCCAGGGCCAGGATTCCATCCCCTGACCTCGTGCAAGACAAGTGATTGATGTACTGAGTTATCCTGGCATTCCCCCACCCCTTTTCTAGTCCTTAAAATCCCCTCATTTTTTCCTGCTCAGGGGACTACCTGGTAAAGTTTCTCATTGCTACCGGTATTTGTTCTCTTGCCTTGCAAGTTACTAGACTAAATTTCACATTTTTCTCTGTTTCAAGCACTAGTGGTCTTTGTTTTAGTCTTTGATTCTTTGACATTCCTTCTCCTCTGTACAAAAGAGACACTTAAGCACAAATCCCCACATATCGGTATGTATGTATTATCTACATGTACTGTTATTATTACATACATTATGAAACATCCCTTACAAAATGTAAATTAAGAAATAAAATGAGAAATCATGAATATAAGTTTTAATTTTTTTCTTTCTGCATTCCAGTGGGTTGTCCCATTCACTAATGGCCTGCAACTCACCTTGGTGGCCAGAAAAGTGCATTTTGCCTCATTCTCACCTGATCATTTATTGATAGGGAGCCTGGAGCCCACCGCTGTTAGCCCTTGCAGTGATGATGGTTCCTTTAAGCAGTGGCTCCCCCATGTGGTGTAGTTGAGTTTTGTCAAACAATTTTGATATACAAATGTATCGGAAATGATGAGGTGTTTCTGAAATTCCAGTGTGAGTCAGTGAAGATTGGAGGACTTCTTTCCACATAGGATTTTATCAGGTTATTAGAAACTCTTTTGACAAATAAAACCAGTACACCTGTTCTCCAGGGTGGGCTTTCTTCTGAGGTACCCCTAAGAAAGGGGCTGTGAGTGAGTGAGTGTCCTGCTGAGTCAGGTGAGGCATATGGTCTTGAGTAAATGCTCTGAAGCCTTTTAGTTTATCATCTGGCCCTTGGTTAAGCTTCCCTGTGGATACTCTGTGTGACCAGTCCTTTCTGAGATAATTCTTCCAGGATTTTTATTTATTTATTTAGTTGTTTTTGACAGAGAGAGAGAGAGAGATACAGAGATACAGAGATACAGAGACAGAGAGAGAACTGAGGTGGGGGAACTCCCCAGTTCAGCACATGGGTCTGCATGGGCCGGGGCTGGGATTCGATCCTCGGTTCCCGGCACTGCAAAGTGAGCGCTTAACCCACTGAGCTATCCTGGCTTCCCCCTTCCAGGATTTTGAAGCTTTAACTCCCAACTTGCTGGCCAGAACTGTAGAAACAGTGGAAGGTGGTGGGCTGGTGGTTATCCTCCTACGGACCATGAATTCACTTAAGCAGTTGTACACAATGACCATGGTAAGTATCTATTTTTTAACTTCATTGTGGGGGTGGGTGGGTTCAGATTAACCTGTGTTTTTACTGCAAGCCACTTTGTTTTAAGAATTCCTGTTGAGCAATGCCAGAGAACAGTGTCTGGTCTGGGAGCTCTTTGACTGCAACTAATGAGAACATCTGCGGAGAAATCTCAGTGCCCTGAGTGTGCCTCAGAATCTCTGAATTTTGTATTTCCTGTCAGGCATTTCTAAATTTTGCACCAGCGAGATTCAGATGTGATGCAGCTGTTATGTAGTTCAGTTTCCTAACTAGTATTCTGCAGAGGCATGCCAGGGCCTAAATTTGTATGTTGCAAAAAAGTGACTGTTCACAGAATTCCTCACTGGCCTTCATCCTAATAGCTAATGAAGGAACATTTGCCAGTTCCACCCCCATGCTGGCAAGAACTTCGGCTCTGGTTCGGGCACCTTTCTCCCAAAGCTGAGGACATGGTTAGGAGTGGGATTTGTCTCACCAGATGCCACATGGTGTTCTGAGCGGCAGGTTTTGAGTCCTGTCCATGGCCTAGGCAGGTGCTTGGGAATGGTGTTAGGGTTGGCCTCAGAGCTGAGTGAGCTGCACTCTTCTTGTGACATGGACTTAAGCTTAGTACTTGTTTCCTGTCACCACGACTCTTCCCTTCTCACTACAGCCCCTCACTATAACACACTCACCTCAGGGCCTTTGCATTTGCTCTTCCTGTGGGAATATCTGCATGGCTCACTTCCTCACTGTATTCAAGTCCCTGCTCAAGTGTCACCTCCTCAGCATGGTCTTTTTTCATATCCTGTTGAGAACAGGTAGTTCTGTCTGTCACTACTTTAACTTGCTTTATTTTCCTTCAAAGCATTTTACAGCTACCTGAAGTTATATATTTATTTGTTTATTGTCTGTCTTTCTGTGCTAGTCTCTGAACTTCCCAAGAGCAGGGGTTTAGTACGCCTGACTGGTATATTCCCAGATCCTAGAAGAGTATCTGCTCTTCAGTAACCACTCATTAAAATGGTCTGAATGAGCAAGTAAATGACTTTGTGCCCCAGTTGCTGATTTGTTCTTCCCCCCTTTCTTACTTGGCTGCCTGCTAATCACCTCAGAGGGCCTTCCCTCATTATGCTGTATAAGTAGATCCGTTTCGGCCCCCACACTCGCTGTCCTTGCACTCTGTTTTTTCTTTACATCTATTTACTCATTTGTCTCCCTCCAACCATGAGACCATAACGGCTCCTTGAGACCAGAGGTCTTGCTTTATTAAATACCAGTTTGTACCCAGCATGTCTGGTGTTTGCACATCCTTTTTATTAAATGAATGAGTACATTTTGTGATGCTGGATAAAGTGTGGAAAGAGTCAAAGATGAGGTGTGGGGAAGATGGTGATAATAAGAAACATTGTATTTAGTGTCTGGTCCCAGTTCCAGCAGATAGCACGTGGCCAGCTCAGCACAGCATGGAGAAGTGGATTTTGTTTCCAGTGGCATCGCTGGCGCCTCCCTTATCCCAGGCTTGCTTGGCAGAAGTTCACGTTTCACCCTGAGCCTCAGCGTTGTGTGAATGCGTTTGTGAATGGATGTGGTCTCTTTTAGGATGTTCACTCGAGATACAGGACCGAGGCTCATCAGGATGTGGTGGGAAGGTTCAATGAGAGGTAGGTCTGTCCCTTAACTGTGGGGAGCCCCAGTGGGAGGGCACAGCTGAAAGCTGTGCTTCTGTGTAAGGGAAGGTAGTACAGGAGTCCAAAATGGTGAGATTCCTGACAGCAGCAGAAGTTGTAAAGTTAACTGGAAGCAATAAGAGGGAGTGGAAAGTGGAGGCCAGGAGACCTGGATTCTGTCCTTCTTCTGGCCCTAACCAAGCCAGTCTCCCTTTCTGGCTCTTAGCTTACTCATCTGTCAAAGGAGTGATTTGTTTGGATTACTGTTTCCCAAAATGCGTTTTGCAGAACACTAGTGTTTTAAGAGGGACCTATGACCAAAGGGTTTTCTGGCTCAGTGTATGTGGGGAATTCTTCGTGGAGTTTTTCCTCCACGAAGATTCACATTAGCCTCTTGCAGCCTCTGAGAAGTCTTTCAGCACAGCACGGAGCTGTTAAATGATTGTTTCCTCAAGTTTATTTGGCCACAGGGCCCTTTTTTAGGAAACACCAGTTAGCAACCTATGGAATACCTTAAGAAACTGGCCTAGATCAGTGGTTCTAAACTGGAGCAGTTTTGCCCCAGGAGATATTTGGCAATGTCTGGAACATTTTTGTTATGACTTGGAGGAGACAGGTTAGTGGAGGGTGCTACTGGCATCTAGTGGGTAGAGGCCAGGGATGCTGTTAGATAGCTTAAAAGCCACAGAAGAACCCTTCCAACAAAAAAATTATCTGGTCCAAAATGTCAGTAGTGTTGAGGCCAGTGTATTTTAGAAGTCCTGGCCGTGGTGAACTCTGGGCCATTTGAATTTTAACCATCTCTGATACTTCAATTCAGTGGGAGGAGTAGTAGGCTAGGAGGTTACTGTGTGCTACCAGATAGGACCGAAGCCTGCAAACCTAATGCATGAGGCCCTTTTCTTGCAGTTGTGGGAGAAGTTTGAATTTTATAGCCAAACACATGCTTTTCTACACGCAAGAATGTTTATATTTCTTAAGGGAGCTTTCCTTTCCTCCCTTTTATTTATTTATTTTCTTTTTGTAACAGAAGGTAAATCCATTAGTCTATGTATATACTTCCCTGTGTGACTGGTGAGCATAGGTGGGGTGGGTTTGGAGTTCCCCATTTAAGGGTGGCCTGAGACACCTTAGTGCTGAAGGGTAAGCCTAGGAGGATGTGGGAAGGGCCAAATGGCTCAGGGAACATTGGCTGTTGTACAAGGAATGCTTGTAGCCAGTCTCTGAAGAGAGTTCTTGGTTATCTTTGCTGCATAAAGCGTGCCCTTGTAGAGGAGGCTTGGATCACCTCACATTGCTCTCTGAATAAGTTTTGGCTTTCTTAGAGACCTGGGGCCAAATGATTTTCTTGAAGAAAAGCCACACCTTTGTTGTGTAGCATTGGTCCCTCTCCCCCTAACACCTTATTATGGTGGTTTTGTTCCTCAGATTTATTCTTTCTCTGGCCTCTTGTAAAAAGTGTCTTGTCATCGACGACCAGCTTAACATCCTGCCCATCTCCTCCCATGCTGCCAGCATCGAGGCCCTACCCCCTCAGACTCCGGTGAGTTAGCCGGGGGTCCGAGGATCTGGGGGAGGCTGCATTTTCTGTGTGGACCCTCCCATGGTAGTGGCAAACCTTCTGTCTGGTAGAATGAGCGTCTTGGTCCTTCCGATCTGGAGCTGAAGGAGTTGAAGGAGAACTTACAGGACACCCAGCCAGTGGGTGTGTTGGTGGACTGCTGCAAGACCCTAGACCAGGTGAGCGTGGTGTTCAGAGCTTCCTGGCCCAGGATTAACAAGGCAGAGGAGGGAAAGCTGGGATGGCTCAGTGGGTTAAGTGCTTGCTTTGAAGCCCCAGGGACCGAGGATCAAATCCCGGCCCCGGCCCATGCGGACCCACATGCTGAACTGGGGAGTGCCCCCAGTTCAGTTCTTGCCGGGAC
>PVKE010012100.1:0-38957 GCA_004027555.1 Craseonycteris thonglongyai
TTTAGGCTCTGTGATCTGATTAGGGCACTGCGTGCTGTCCCTTGAGTTGGGATGTTAAATTGTCCACAGTCTTGTGGGGCTTCCACGCTCCCTAGGTCTCGGCTTCCAGCCCGCCCTCGATCCAGCTCCACTGTGACCGTAGTCCCCCAATCCCCCTTTGTTTTTGCCAGCCCCGGGCCGCGCTCCGAGTCTCTGTCCCTGAACCGCTGCTTCCCTTTCCCTCTCCCGCTCTCCCCTTTTTTCTTTAACCTTTGGGTGTTGTTCTGCGTTGTGTGGTTCTCTTAGTTGAGGTTTCTTCTCAGGGTTTCCCCTGTGGATTCCCCTCTGTTCACAATGCCCTTCCCAGGCAGTTATTGGCGTTCTCCTTTCATGCCGCCATCTTTGATTTCCTACTTTTATATTTTAAGCATGGACAATCCCCCCTGAAAAACGTAACTGGTTTGATATTTATAATAAAGAGAATAAAATGTCTGTGGCTTTAAGAAAAATTAAAGCTTATTTCTCTCGCACTTATAAGTCTAGTTTGGCAGTCTAGAACTCTGCCACAGTCACAGGAAGGACCCAAGTTTCTCTTTCCTTCTTGCTCAGCAGTCTTCAGCACACAGCTTCTGCCTCATGATTAAGATGGCTGTGCTAGCTCCTTCCGTAACACACTTATTCCTGCCAGAGAGGAGTGGAAAAGGGGAAAAGAAGGTAGGCCTTTTCTCTTTAAAGGCATCTTCCTGAATATACACACATCACCACTAGCCACACTAATCCATATGACCATACTTATCTGCAAAGGAAACTGGGAAACATAATCTCTAGAGAAAGAGTTATGTCCTTACCTAAAAATCTGTTACTGTGTAAAAAACAGGAGAATACTTCCTGCTCTGCCCCAGGGCCCAAGCCATTGCTTCTCTTCTTTCTTTTTCACATCTGAGAATGATTAGCAAGTTCAAGGAGTAATTGTTAACTTAATAAACATTGGCATCTCTCACACCTATGTAAAAGCAGTGTTAGGTACCTTGGGGGTATAAAGATGAGTAAGAACCACTCTCTGCTCTCTGATAGTCATTCCTAGTTGTTAAGTCATATACTGTAGTAACTGAAAATTAAAAAAAAAAAATGTATGTTAAAAGAAGTTCTGAGAGTACCCTCTTCCTGAATTACTGTTTAGGTGGTTTTGATGGATTAATTTATTATTATTATAATTTGAATAAATTGTGAGATATCTCAAGACTCAGTTTTGACAGGGTGTTTTGTTCAAGGAAGCCATATGGTGGCCAAAGATTTTAAAAAGTATTTCAATTCTTTACTCAATTTCTTTTGTTTTTATTTTTAGATTTATTGGAGTGATATTGATTGATATCAATTACATTGTTTATCTTTCAAGATATATGTACCCCAATGTTCATCACAGCACTGTTCAGGGTGGCCAAGTTGTGGAATCAACCAAAGTGTCCTCTGGTAGATGACTGGATAAAGAAGTTGTGGTACATTTATACAGTGGAATACTACTCAGCAATGAGAAAAAATAAAATACAGCAATTTGTACTCAATATCTTATTGAAATGAAAAATAGGCTAGTGTGTTCTTAATACACAGAAAACCTTTTTTTATGGAAAATATAATTTTATTTTATTCTTTTGTTGTTGCTGTTAAATTTATTGGGGTGACATTAATTGATATCAATTATGTTGTTTCCAGGTGTACAATTCTGCATAACATTGTCTATACATCGCATTATGTGCTCACCACCCAGAATCAGCTCTCTTAAAACTGAAAGGAACAAAGAAACAAAGACTCATGGACACAGTCAATAGTTTAATGGTTACCTGAGGGTAAGGGGGGAGGTGGGTGGGAGAGGTGGGGGGAGTCGGGAGGGAGAATCAAACAGACAACCTTTTTAAGATAGGTTTTTCTTCTACTACTTTCCTTTTTAATAGCTCCTTCCCTCTAAAGTATTTTTCTGCTGCTCTTATTTCCCTATTCCTGTAAAACATCACCTTTCCGTGGTAAACATAATTGTTTTTTCCATCTTCCCTCTTGCCTTATCCAGAATCCCCACACTTCAGGACAGCCCAAGAGCTGATCTGGCTTGCAAGAAATCTTACTCCTTCAGTGCCAGAGTAAATAGTCACACATAAATTGTTGTCCCTATTCTACAATATTTTTTGTCTCTGTTAAATATTGAGGTTATTTACACTAAACAGAAACCTCTTGATTCTTAAACATTTCCACAGCATTTCTTCTTTGTTATTTGAGATTGAGCACAGTATAGGGTGAAATATACTGAGTTGGGAAGTCAGAAGATTTGTCTCCCCTGGATTCATCACAGGTTAATTACTTAACTTGTGAAACGAGAGGAGATGGGTCAGTTGGTTCTCTGAGGTCTCTGATTCTGCAATAAGTGGGATCCTGAGTAATCTTTGCCCAGATGAACGAAGGTACTGAGTGAAGGAGAGGACTTAACACCATTTATGTTGCCCAAACAAGGCAGCACAGCTGGAAAAGACTTTTATTTCTCACATGATTTTCTGTACCAGTGCACTGAGAATATGCTAAGAAGCATTAAATTATACACTTTAAATGGATGAATTGTATGATATGTGAATTACATCTCAATACAGTTGCCAAAATAAAAGCCCTATAACGTTTGGCACTATATTGAATCGTGAAACATGTCAAGGATGGTTAATCATTCCATTACAAAGATATAAAAAAAATGTTTCAATAGTTTATAAGGGAAGTTCCTTCATTCTGCCTGCCTTGATTGTCACAGCTCTTTTTCTTCTTTTCCTTTCCTTTCATTTTTTACCACAGCATTTGCAACTTGTGATTTCTAACACAGGCGTGGCTTTCCTGTGGCGTTCTTTCACACTGGATGATTGACAGACAGCATGAAAAATTTCTGTAAGTGCTTAAAATGCTCACGTGTACATCAAGGTTCTGTCTGGTGTTAAGCTTTCTATTGCAGGGCCACCTCAGGCTTTTTATTTTGGCAACTGCTATATTGAAGTGTAATTTATATACCATACAATTTGTCCACTTTAAATGTAACTCAATGTTGTTTAATATAAGAATAGTCTTAAGAGTTGTACAACCTTCACCACAATCAATTTAAAAATATATTTGTCACCCCCCAAAGAAACCCTGGACCTGTTAAGCAGTCATTCTTCATCCCCTATTTCTCAAATCCTGGTAACCACTAATCTACTCTCTGTCTCTGTGGATTTGCCTATTTTGGGCATTTTGCATACATGGATTCATATTACACGCTGTCCTTCATGATTGGCTTCTTTTACTTAGTAAAACGTTTGCAATATTCATCCAGGTTATAGTGTGCATCAGTACTGCAATCCCTTTTATGGCTGAATAGTATTCCATTGTATGACTATAGTATGTTTTGTCTGTCCATTCATCTGTTCATGGGCCATAGCTTCCTTTTATTTTCTCTATTTTCTCAAACTTAGTCTATAAGTTTTGCTATGGACTGTCATGATTCCAACAGCCATCGGAGAGGAAGCCCATAGCTGTTTCCTTCACTAAAAACGACAGCGATGCCTTGGAATGCAAACTTAATCCATCCCAGAACCCTGTTCGAGTTCTAAAACATTCGAGTTCCAAGACAAGTGGGCGTTCGGATAAAGCTACAGGCCAGGCCATACAGTTGATACATCCCACGTGAACAACTCATTGGCTTTTGGATTTCAAAGCAGCGTTTGGATTCTGAGGCAGAATTTGCTTGATTTTTTCATTTGGATTCCAAGTTGTTTTAGTTTGGGATGTTTGGATTCCAAGGTATCACTGTATTTATAGACCGGTTGGAGGGGCACCCTGAATTGCTTCTGTGAAAGCCTCCATAAAACCTAGTTGAGCCTTTGTTAAGAAAATAAGACTTCTGAGTCAGACTGCCTAGTTTGGAATTTTAATTATACTACTCTCAAGCAGCGTTTAGCCTCTTTAACCCTCAGTGCTCTCATCTTCAGGATGGGAACTATCCTAGTACCGATCTATAGCAGAGACTGCCAGTTAGCCCTCAGGTACCATTCTCACTTCTAAGGTGATAAAGCTCCATTTTCTGGCTAGGTTTATGGCTGCCTGGATGGAGACTGCATTTCTTAGCTCTTCTCTTTGCTGTGTATGGCCATATCTCTACCTTCTGGCCCAAAATTGCAAGCAAAAGCATTGTGCAGCAGCTTTTAAGAGTCTTCTTTTAAAGACATCTTGCACATGCCCTTTTCTTTCTATAACTTTTTTTTTAATTTTAATTTTTCAAATACACGAACATTTTACCTTGTTCTGAAAATTTTTTTGCGTTAAATTTATTGGAGTGACATTGATTGATATCAATTATGTTGTTTTCAGGTATACAAGTCTATATTACATTGTCTATACATCACATTATGTGCTCACCACCCAGAATCAGCTCACTTTCCATCACTGTATGTTTATTTCCCCTCCCTACGCCCCCCCACCCATCTCTCCCACCCACCTCCCCCCTTACCCTCAGGTAACCACTGAACTATTGACTGTGTTCATGAGTCTTTGTTACTTTGTTCCTTTTAGTTTTATATTCCACCTATAAGTGAAGTCATATGTTTCCTGATTCTTTCATTCTGACTTATTTCGCTTAATAAGATGTTTTCAAGGTCTGTCCATGTTGTCACAAATAGCTGTATTTTATCTTTTTTTATTGCTGAGTATTATTCCATTGTATAAATGTACCACAACTTATTTATCTAGTCATCTATCGGAAGACACTTAGGTTGATTCCACGACTTGGCCATCGTGAACAGTGCTGCGATGAACATTGGAGTACCTATATCTTTGCGGATTAAGGTTTTCAGGTCTTTTGGGTAGATACCCACGAGAGGGATTGCTGGGTCATATGGTAATTCCATTCCCAGTTTTTTGAGGAATCTCTCCACTGCCTTCCATAGCGGTTGTACCAATTTACATTCCCACCAGCAGTGTATGAGGGTTCCTTTTTGTCCACAGCCTCTCCAGCACTTGTTATTCCGTGTCTTATTGATTGTATCGATTCTAACAGGTCTGAGGTGGTATCTCATTGTGGTTTTAATTTGCATTTCCCTAATCTCTAGTGATGTTGAGCATTTTTTCATGTAACTGTTGGCTGTTTGTATGTCTTCAGGAGAGAAGTGCCTGTTTAGGTCTTCTGCCCATTTTTTAATTGGATCATTGGTTTTTTTGTTGTTGAGTTGTACAAGTTCTTTATATTTTAGATCATAGCCCCTTATCAGAGGCATTGTTTGCAAATATTTTCTCCTATTTGGTTGGTTTTCTTCTTACTTTGTTGACAATGTCCTTTGCTGTGTAGAAGCTTTTTAGTTATATAGTCCCATTCATTTATTTTTGCTTTTATTTCCTTTGCCTTTGAGGTTAAGTTCATAAAGTGCTTTCTGAGCCCAAGGTCTATAAATTTAGTACCGATGCCTTCTTCTATAAACTTTATAGTTTTGGATCTTATGTGGAGGTCCTTAATCCACTTTGAGTTAATTTTGGTATATGTTGACACTTCACAGTCCAGATTCATTCTTTTGCATGTGGTTTTCCAATTTTCCCAGCACCATTTACTGAAGAGGCTTTCTTTTCTTCATTGTATATTTTTTTGCTCCTTTTTCAAAGCATATTTATGGGTTTATTTCTGGGTTTTCAATTCTGTTCCAGTGGTATTGGCAGAGAAACAGACATACAGACCAATGGAACAGAATCTTTCTTTAACTTTGACTCTTCCTTCATCCTATTCTCTGGAAGCACATGTTATAATCCTGGATCATAAGTTCCAGGCCAAGAAGAGCTACAAGATAGAATTTGGTTCCTGAAGTAGGAAGCTTCAAGTAATAGAGCTGAAGTATGTGGCACAGTATTAGTTGAAGCAGTCAGGTAATATGTAGGAATACACAGGTATTGCAGGCTAGCAAGCTGGTGAACTTTACTATGTGGTGTCCAAACATTTAGTAAAGACTGTTCTCGGGTTCATTTAGGATGCAGAACAGGGGCTGTCTGATCCCACAGGAAAATTTCACAGTGTGGTGTGTTGACTGCTTCTTGACACTGTTGTCATACGAGATGAGCTCTGGCTAGGAAGAGCAGCCCGTAGGCATTGATGGCAGGGCGCATGGCTTTGCTGAAATAGGACTCTCCCTGTGTCCTGCAATCGAAGTTGACTGAGGGTTCAGTAACTGGGGCATGTACAGGACTGAAAACAGCAAGTACATCCATATTGCAGACAGAAGTGGTTAGTGCTGGCTCTGAAGGGCCAGCTTTACCAGGACCTGAGCTTTTGGCTGCAGGCTTTTCTCAAATGTCCTTTATTAAGTGTTCTTTTCATCATCATTAGCAAAGTAAAATAGTAATGGCGACAAAGATCACATAGAGCACTGTCTTCCCTCTAAAGCCTATATAACATGTGACTTCAAGGTGGCCACTATGAGGATGAAGAAGACAGGCATGAAGCACAAAGGCCCGTGATGACGGACTGGCACAGGGTTGGCACCTAGCGGTCTCGTAGGCAAGATGCTGCTACTTTGTGTATGGTCCTGACCTGAAACAGGTGAAAAGAAAAAGGACATTTTTTTTTTCTTACTCTATAAGTATTTACATAATACTTTTAATTTTGCTTTTTGGCCTACGAAACCCAACATATCGGTTCAAAATGTTTAGCTTTTATGGTTATTTTGACTTTGGGGAAGAGCCAGAAGTGGCATATGGTGCCAGATCTGTTGAGTAAGGTGAATGCACAGTAATATTTTTAATTGACAGAAATTGCTGTATCAGAAGTGATGTGTGGGGGAAGCCGGGATGGCTCAGTGGGTTAGGCGCTCACTTTGCAGCGCCGGGGACTGAGGATCGAATCCCGGCCCCGGCCCCGGCTGGTGCGGACCCATGTGCTGAACTGGGGAGCTCCCCCAGTTCAGTTCTCTCTCTGTCTCTGTATCTCCCCCCCATCTCTCTCTCTCTTTCTCTCTCTCTCTGTCAAAAATAAATAAATTAAAAAAAAAGAAGAAGTGATGTGTGACCTGAATTAGTTTAGGACATTGAAGCAGCATGATCGTGCATCTAAGGACACTCATAAAAGAGGACTTCCAGAACTGCTTCAGAAAGTGGCAAGAATGATGGGATAAGTGTGTTCAAAGTGAGGGGGCTGGGTGCTTTGAGGGGGATTAATGGCCATGTGTCTTGTACTGTAATAATTTTTTTTAAATTTAAACATTTACCATGTACATATATTTTAATCATACCTCATATTCGCTAGCCTTTTTATAAGAGAAATTTGCCAACCACTAGACTGGAATCTTACAAGTATGCATAAAGATTAAGGCTGGATAAGATCTTGCACCCAGAGTGACTGCAGGCAAATAAGGAGGCAAGAAGCTTAGCATATTTTTGAGGGAACTGACTGCTATAAGTAACTATTATCTTCACCTGCAAAAGTCTGTAACTGTTCAACCCCTGAAGCAATGCCTCTGGTCCCAAACCTGCACCAGCAGGAAGTGGGCTGTCAGCCTCCAAGAAGAGCCTACTTCACTCTCCAAGGACTGCATGCAAAATACAACACGGACTTAATCAATTCTCTGCCGTCTGAGAAGAGGCCTTCACAATCATTACCCTGCGGTATATAATAAGCTACTAATATAGGGGGCCAGTGACCACTACTACATGTTTCTCTAGTCTCCTATTTCCTAACAGCCATTTTATTTGCCACTGTAGAGTCTGACTCCATCATCTCATGGTGTGTGTGTGTCCCCTTTAGTTGCTAGTTCACTGAGCTACAGAAGTGGTGTGTGTTCCTGATGTAGGTGACATGATATATGTAGCCAGAACTTCAAGGTCATCTCCAATGTAGTCCCAAGGTATATGGCTGCCTGTGGGGAGGCTGTGTTTCTTAGCTCTGCTCTTCACTGTGCATGCCTTGTTTCTACCTCCTGGCCAATGATATGCAAGCAAAAGTGTCCTGTAGGATCTTCTAAGCATCTTCTTTAAAGACATATTGCATAAGCCCCTTTCTTCCTTTAACTTTGACTCTTTCCCCGTCCTATTCCCTGGAAGCTGATATTGTAATCCTGGACCATAAATTCAAGGCCAAGAAGAGCGATACGATGGAATTTGGTTTTTAACAGCTGTTTTATTTGCCACTGTTGAGTCTGACTCTTATCATCTCATGTTGTGTGTGTGTGTGTGTGTGCCCTTCAGATGCTAGTAGACTGAGCAACCTGGGACTTACAGATTCCTCTGATAGTTTTCCAGGAAAGATGGCAATGTGGGCAGGGCTGGCTGCTCACCAGAGAAAGGGCCTCTTCCTTTGCCGGGGGTGGAGTGGGGGTATGGTGGGAGTGGGGTGAGTGGGTGGGGGGTTAGGGTGGGGTCTCAGTGAGTAGGCAGGGTGGAGCTATCAGAGCTCACCAGACCAATCAGGTTCATATTTGGCCCTGTGTGGGAGTGAGCACAACACAGGAAAGATGGCACCCACCAGCTGACTGCACGGAAGGAGAGCCCCATTCTGGAAAAGCGGTGACTTTTCCTCCAGCCCTTGCCACAAAGCCATACACCTCACTCTGCCCCCTGTATGCCTCTAATGTCCCCCAAGTCACTGTCTCTCTGCTGGAGCACAGGTGAGTGACTGCGAGTGACTGAATTTGTGCATGGACGCTTCAAGAGGATGTCTGGGTTTCATGCAGCTTTTTATGCCACCCAGATAATCAGAATCTCCAAATCCCCACGGTTTTTCAGTGGCGTTCCTCTACCCAGCCCCAGTACTCTGAGCCAGAGGGCCTGGTCTGGGGCTGGGGTCCCTCGCTCCCACGGGGGACCTGTGTGGCTGAGCTATCCCTTCTGAGTCTCACCTGCCACACCAAGCTTTGGGCTGTCCCTTTTTGCATCGCTGCCCCTCCTAGAGTTTCAATGTGACCTCTTTTTTTTTTTTTTCTTAGTTATGAAACTTCTGTTCAGCTAGACTTCAGATGATTCTCCAGGTTGGTTGTTCTACAATTTAGTTGTAATTTTAATGTGTTCATGGGACAAAGTGGGCAGAGTGTTAACTTCACCATCTTAGTCACGTTCTTTCTAATGTGAAATTTAAAAAAATATTTATTTTATTGTTTGAGATGAGAGAGAGAGAGAGAGAGAGAGAGAGAGAGAGAGAGAGAGAGAGAGAGAGAAGAGGGAGGGCCCAGAGCAGTCTCCATAGTTGTACATCATTAGTTGTGACATGGTTTCATTCCACACGGGTGGATGTGGGGCTGCACGGAGTGGGAACATAACAGAGGGCCTTCTGCTTGGGAGGTGAGAACCTTCATTGTCATCCCAGCGGTTACATTGTTGTGCTACAGTTCAGCATATGGGTTTGCATGGGCTGGGGCCAGGAGTTGCATCCCAGATCTCACAAATGCGAGGCAAGTGCTTGACTGCTGAGTTATCCTGGCATCTCCGCCAATATGATATGAATCTTTAATGATTGCAATCATAATAAACAAAAATTATATGTCTTGTTTTTTAACTAAATATCATGTAAAAAAATCTTTCTATATTTCTACATAGTCTTCTTCATTAAGCGTTTCAATGGCAGCCTCGTGTTCTATCTAGTAGAGATTTCTGTTTTGGGCACCTAGTGTTTTGCAGAAAGCCACTTAGAATTTAGTGACCTAAAATGACAACAGTCGTTGTATCATCTCTCATGGTTTCAGTGAGTCAGCGGTTTGGGAAGGGCTTGTCTGGGTGGTTTAGGAACAAGTAGTTGGTGGCTAGATCTGGGACAAAAGGGGCTTCAGCTGGGGGCTGGCCAGAATTTGTTTCTCTTTATGTGGTCTCAGGCTGTCTCAATACGGACTCTCTGCTTGGGCTTTCTCACAATATGGCAGCCTTTGGGTGCTAGGACTTCTTGTATGGTGGCTCAGGACTCCAGACGGAGTATTCTAGCAAGCCAGGCAGAGCTTCAATATCTTTTATGACCTTCACATAGTGCCACTTGAACAGCATCTTAGTGACCAACCACTAATCAAGGTCAGCCCGTATTCAAGGGGAAGGATAATGTCTCACTGGCAGGGGGTTGGAAGTATTTGCAGAGATGTTTTAAAATTGCCACATATCCACACCAGTTGAATTATTCCTTTATAATTGGACAGTTGTTTACTTTTTTTTGTTATTAAAATAATATTGTGATAAACATTTTTTTAAAGATTTGTTTTATTGTTTTTGAGAGAGAGAGAGAGAGAGAGAAAGAGACATACAGAGACACAGAGAAGTGGGAGGGCCCAGAACAGTCTTCACAGCAGCACATCACTGGTTTTTCCACTGGTTTACCCAGTCTATTATTTTTCTTTTGCTTAATAATTTTTCTTGGAGTATAGATATTTTTAATTTTTTTCTATCAGGTATATTAATTGTTCTTTCTGATTTCTTTTTTCACATTTATATTTAGAAAGTGTTCTCTCTCCAAACTTTCCAGATGTACTAAATTATGAATTATGAGTGTCTATATACCGGTATTTTCATGGTTGATGTTCTGTTTAAACTCTTAATTATAAATTTATTTATTATATTACTTGTATGTAAAGTCCTTTTTTCCCTTAATGCTAATCAGCAAAACCAACACTATCTTTGCCATCATTGATTTATATCTTTTTATTACATAAAATTCTCATTTTTTCTTGTTTTTAATATTATTTAATTCTGAACTATAGTTCATATAAATAAAATAGTCTATTTTATTGTTATCCTTATTATGCTTACCTGTTTTTTCTCTTAGATGAACTTTAGAATTAATATGTATTAAGTTTGGAAACAAACTTAACATTTTTTTAAATTAAATTTACTGGCATGGCATTGGTTAGTAAAATTATATAGGCTTTAAGTGTACAATTCTATACCACATCATCTGTGTATTGCATTGTGTGTTCACCACCCAGAGTCATGTATTTGACCCTCTTTTCCCTCTCCTACCACCCCTAGCCCTCTGATAACCACTAAACTGTTGTGTATGTCTATGGTTTTTTGTTTGTTTGTTTGTCTTTTCTGTTTGCAGCTTTCAGTTTTATATCCCACATATAAGAGAAGTCATATGGTTCTCAACTTTTTCTGTCTGACTTTGAGATTATGATTGAGATTATTTTACATTTCTATGACCTGCTGTTTAGAAGCCTGGACAAGAGTCCAGGATTAATGGGACTGGGGAGGGAAGGCTGGCAGATTTCAGTCATAAGAAAGAGGACAGGGAGCGGAGCTGGTAGAAATGAAGATAACAGAATGGTACTCATGAGGTCCAGGCCAAACTCAAGCCTTATCACTTTTTGGGGTTAATAAGCATGACACCGAAAGTGGCTATGACAGATTTCATTAAGAATAGAAGTCTGGGCTCTTTCCTAGTGCTTATCTGAACAGGGAAAGGACATCGGTGCTGTCTATGTGGGCACAGGGGGGGTCACAGGCTGATAGCCTGATAGAATGCTAGGAACTCCACTTACCACCTGCCAAATTATTCCTCTGCTACCTGTTGGATCCCTTCCAAAATTTCTTTCTTTCTTTCTTTCTTTTTTTTTTTTAAAGATTTATTTTATTGATTTTTGACAGAGAGAAACAGAGACAGAGAGAGACAGAGAGAAGGGGGAGGGCCCAGAGCAGTCTCCATAGTTGACATTAGTTTTCCATATAGTTTCACTCCACAGGCGGGCACAGGGCTGCACCGGGCAGGAACTGGGCCGGGAGCCTCCAACATAGGTCCCGGCAAGAACTGAACTGGGGGCACACCCCAGTTCAGCATGTGGGTCCACATGGGCCGGGGCCGGGATTCGATCCTCAGTCCCCGGGGCTTCAAAGCCAGGGCTTAACCCACTGAACCATCCCAGCTTTCCCCCAAAATTTCTTTGAGAGGAATTTTATTCTACAGTCAGAAAAGAGGCTTCATATGCCCCAGGCGCGAGGATGTTAGAAGGAAGTGTGAGTGACTGATAGCACATTTTCTCCTGATCTCTGCCAGGAGAAGAGCATCAAGAGTGGGAGGAGTTGTGTGATAAATGGATACACTGAGGGGAAAGGAGGGCAGACGGAACCACCAGAGTCACCAATGCCCGTTGCTCTAGATTCACATTTTCCTCCATTGGCTAACTCTGTGGAGTTGGGAACATCTGAAAGGGGACATAGGAAAATAATGGAGGAGTGTACTGTGTGGTGGTCTCCCTTACCTTCCAGATAGGGGCGCACTCTGATGTCCTACTGCATAGTCACTCTGGTAGGTTTATTTTAAACATTCTTGTCTCTAAAACACAAACTGTCCCACCTTCCCTAGCAGGGTGACCCTGCAAAAGAGTCATCTGAATTGACAATGAGTTCCAGTAAGTACTGAAGCCCAGTGCCTCATCCAGGAAATCAGAAAAAATAAAAAAGAAGGAAAAAGAAAAACAATGGAGGAGAGATCCAAGTGTGTGTGAAGGAGAGTTCATCTGGAGCAAGAGAGGGGAGCACACAAGTCTCAGAAGGTTCCAGCGATCCAGGTCGGGTTGTGCAATCATTTTTAACGTGCACGAAGGAGATGGGATTTACATGCCATGCCGCGTCATCACCAAAGTCACCTCTGTTGAGTGTCACACTAAGACATGCCCCGGGTGAAACTAGCCAAAGCATCCTCGTGTCTTAGGCAAAAACCTCATATTTAATATTTAGGGAGCCTGTATATCACACACCATTAAAGCTGCCAGTTTCCATCTCTTTCACGCCATTAGTAGAATATATGAATCGTTAAGGGAAGTGAGTTACAATATTAAAATATGGTAATTCAGAATGTCAGGTCACGACTGACAGCATATTCAGGGGGCTGCTTTCCTGAGCTGTCTCCTGAGACCCTATATTTAGTGCAAAGACATTTCCCAGAAAAGTTTTCATAAATATTCTTCTCCATGAGAAAAATGTATATTTATCGCTTCACATAAAAAGAAATCTCAAGTAAATGTTTTAGGAGCTTACTTCTCAGAAAGTGAGCAGCTATTTTTAATTTATAGCTGGAAGATATTTTCTTATCAACCTTATAATAGGGAGTACTCCAATCTGGTTTACCTGCAATGTTAGTGGCAGCGTTGTCCTTATTTTTTTCTTCTCTCTGTCCTTCCTGCAGCCACATTCTATACCCCATGTTCTGATTCTGGTGTCAGAATGTATATTAATTATGTTTATTATTTTCTGTATTCTATGGTGCTTTGACATCTTAGGAACTTGCTGATGGTGTGCCCTATTCTCTTGCAAACTTTGAGAAACAAACTGTTTCTTCAATGGCAGTTGTCTCCTCATCTGTTGGCCTTACCAGAAGTGAATAATGATAAATTCCGCATTTTAAACAGGGAAGAGGAGAAATGCTCATGAATCTGTTCTCCAGTGACTCAGAGCACTAAATTTAATGATTATCCTTCAAAGTGCATGTAAATAATTTCAACTGGCCACTGCTTTATCTTATCATGTGTTGTCTCAGTTAAAATGAGGTTTGATTCTGGTTCAATGGTCATTCTGCTTACTGTTTGAGGGAAATTATACTTTGATAAAAGGCTGTGGAGTCCAGCAACCATCGGAGGAAAGTGTAAGGAAAATGAAATTGGAAAGGCTGAGTTTCGTCAAGACAGGGCCAGGTCTGTGTGGGAGGTCTGTTAAAGAGATACAATGAAAAGGGATCCAGAAAAGTCAGATGGAGAAAAAAAAGAGACACATTCTTTTCAGCTGGAATAAGATGAAGAAAATGTAATTGAACAGGAATCCTCTTAGGTGGAATGCTAGGCTCTGACGATTGCCTCAATAAATAAGCTGGGCAACGTGCTTGTCCCCAGAGACACATAAATGAGTGATGTAGAAGTAGCTGGGAGTGAGGACTTCACAGTTTCCTAGGGGAGCACACCTAGAATGTGGTCAGTATCTACATAGTATGAGTGCCCTGGTGGAACAAGTTCAGGGGCTGTGTGAGCACAAGAGGCAGGTCAAAGAAGCCATGAGTGGGATCAAGAGGCATTTGCTTGGGGCAAAGTGAGTGGTGGAGGGCAGGTATTTTGAAGAAGGATCCAAGTATAGCAGACAGATTGTGTAAAGACCACAAGAGAAAGCAAGCCGAGTCAATTACATGAACAGATTTTCATTAAAAACTTTAACTATGATAAAAATTATGTAACAATACTTGCCATCTTTACAATTTTTAAGTGTATAGTTCAGTAGTGTTAAGTATATACATATTGTTGTGCAACAGATTTCTAGAACTTCTTACATTTTGCAAAACTGAAACTTTGTACCCATTCAACAACTTCTTATTTTCTTCCAGCTCTCGGTAACCATCATTCTACTTTCTGTTTCTACGAGTTTGACTACTTACGATATGTCATACAAGTGGAATCGTGCATTTGTCTCTTTGTGACTGGCTTGTTCCACTTAGCATAAGGTCCTCAAGTTTCATCCATGTTTGCATGTGACAACATTTCCTTCTTCATTAAGGTGAACTAGATTTCTGTTGAATGTACATACCAAATTTTATTTATCTATTCATATATCAATGGGCAGTTGAGTTGATTTACTTCTTGGCTAATGTGAATAATGCTGTGATGAACATGGGTGTGGCAACATTTCTTTGAGATTGTACTTTCAATTCTTTTGGATAAATACCCAGAAGTGCGATTATTGGACTAAATGGCAGAATTCTATTTTTAAACATTATTCTAGTGATTGTGTGGAAAATCAATTGAATCGGACCAATATTGGAAGCAGGGAGACATATTGAATAGTCTAGGAAAGGAACGATGGTTGCTCAAACTAATGTAGCAGAAGTAGAAAGAGAGGAGTAGATGGATTCCAGGTAGAATGCTAATGGCTGTGTTGAGTGGTTGAATGAGAAGTGAAGGAGGAGTTAGTGGTGAGGCTCAGGTCTCTGGTTTGGGAATGTTGGTGGATCATGGAGCTTCTCATTGCAGTAGAAACACAAGAGAAAGAGGGAGACTAGATTCACTGTGCTTTGGAATGGAAGATAAAGATGGAGAAGCCCAGATTTCCAGTGCCTCAAAAAAGCTTGGATCAGAGCAGCAACAAGAATGCAGAGGAGAGCTCAGACCTGAGAAAGCAGCCACAAGTAGAATCAGTGTAACACCTGGTGAATACTTGATCATGGAGGGCTTAATTACAGAAGAGATGCCTCTCAGAATTTTGATGGAATTTTGATCAGGGGATGGTAATGTGAGACAAAGCTGCCTGGAATTTTAATAAATACTTTGCTTTTAATAAAATAATTTGATTTTGAAATATCTGTGAAATATATATAGGTAAGTAGTTGAGAACACTGGAATACTGTTTAGTACTTTTTAATTAAAGCTTAGGCAAGGGTCAGGCTAGAAATATGGAATTAGAAGTCATTTATCAACATGTAGGTGAGAAATTGAGGTTGTGGGATAAGTGGGTCTTAACCAGGGAAAGCAGAATAAAAGGGTAAAACCTGGTGGAACATTGGCATTTTAGGGAGAGTGAAGAGAAATTAGCCAGGAAAGGAGAATGGAAAGCATTGAGAATAGAATGAAGAAGAGAGTAGTGCTGGAGAAGCAAAGGGAGAGAGCAACATGGGCAAGAAAGTTTTCAGGTAGGTGGCCACATCCGGTCTTAGCATGTGTGAACAGAGCTGATATGTTATCCTCTCTCTACTTTCAGCCACCAAATACACCTTAAACACAGAGCTTTTCCCAGGTTGATGGCATATTTCTGTCACTCTATATAGACTAGTGAATCTCAGTGGAGTGGGAGAGTGATTTAATTGCTGTAGGTTCATTTTGGGTTGTCACAACTGGGCAGGGATACTTTTGTCCTTCTAGTGGGTAAGAAGTCAGGGATGGTACCAAACATCCTATAGTGCCTAGGACAGCTCCCCATACAACAAAGAACACTTGAGTCCCAAATATCAAGTGAGAAGCCCGAGAAACCCTAATATGGACTGTGTGTGCTGGATATACTCATTCTATACGTCTCTTTAAAGCCCCAGGCGCTGTGTGTACAGTGAGAACCGTCTGCCACCACCTGGTGTTCAGGCTCTCTCTAGTCTGTGGCTCAACGGTGGGGCCTCTCCTTTGAAAGTGGGTGTTTGAAAACTCCTAGCAAGCCAGCCTACCTTTCCAACTAACCCGAACTGTACAGAAGCCCAGTGATTTTAGAGAAAATACTTCAGACATGCCTTAATAGACTTAAGGGAAATCTAGTTACAGAACTAAGCATCTGAACTCAGCAAAGTCATGCTTTCCTGGTACTCCCCTCCCACGTGCTGCCATAAGTCCACTTATTTCCTAGTCTGGGAGTGCAGCCTCTCTGGTCCCAGTGGTACACTCAGTGCCCCTTGAAACTGCCCCTACTGATACTCCCGGGCCTATCTACTACAGAGCCCTGGAGTGCTCTTTAGCCTAGGTTAGCGCACTGGAGCTTTTCTTAAGTGAGAGCGCTCACTAGTAACTCCATTTCCTAGAAACCAAACTGCTAATGTCTACTGCTGGGCAGCCGAGCTTCCTAGTCACCAGCTGACTCCTGTGGGTCCTGCCCCTGAGACTCACTTCTTCTTTTTTTTAAATATATTTTTATTTATTTATTTTTATTTTTGACAGAGAGAGAGACAGAGAGACAGAGAGAGTGACAGAGAGAGAGACAGAGAGAGAGATAGAAAGGAGGAAGGCCCAGAATACTCTCTATTAGTTGTGATACATTTTTATTTCACACAGGTAGATGTGGAGCCATGCGAGGTGGGAACTGAACCAGGGGACTCCCACATGGGAGGCAAGAACCTTTGCCAACAAGCCATTTTGGTGGTTACCAGTTGTGCTGCAGTTCAGCATATGGATACGCACAGGCTGGGGCTGCAGCAGGGGCCGGAATCCCTGGTCCTCACAGTTGCAAGGCAAGGGTTTAGCCTGGTGAGCTGTCCCAGCATTCCACACCAACTCTTGCCCATATGTTTGCTTCAGTTCCACCACTGACTCTCAGAGCTCATGGTTAGAGGACCCTGGTGGGGGCTCTGGAGTGGGACTACCTGGATTAGAAGAACCTGCTTGCTCACCATTAGCTGGACAACAAAAGTGGACAAGTGACTTAATATCTCTTATGTAAAATGAGAATAACTGTACTTTCCTCAGAAGGTTGCTTTGAGGAGTAAATGAATAAATGCATGTAAAGTGCGCAGAGCTGGGCCTGGTAAATGGCAAGCTCTCAAAATAATGTCAGTGAGGTTAGTTATTAGATACTAATTTCCTAGGGCTGTTGTAACATAGTGCATGAACTGTGTGACTTCAGACAACAGAAATTTGTTTTCTCACTGTTCTGAAAGCTAGAAGTCTGAGGCCAAGATCTCTGCAGGGCCTGCTCCCTGTGAAAGCTCTAGGAAGAGTGCTTTCTTGCTCTCTCCTAGCTTCTGGGGGTGACCAGCAGTCCTCGGTGTTCCTTGGCTTGTGGCTTCGTCACTCCAGTTCCTGTCTCCATCTTCACATCGTATTTTCACTTGTGTGTGGCTGTGTATCCCCAAGTATTCTTTTCCTTATAAGGACACCTGCCATTGGATTTAGAGCCCAACCTTCATCCAATAAATCAAATCTTAACCAATTACATATGGCAAAGGCCCTATTTCCAAAGAAAGTCATATTCCAATGTTTCAGATGAACATAATTTGTTTTTTTTGGGGGGGGTGTGGAGTTGGGGGGACACTCCTCAACCCAGTACACTCCTGTTAAGGTAATCAGCAAATTTAAATTGGTCTAGCAAGTGCTTCTTTTGTTGTGGAAAACCAATCAATATGTTAGCTTTTTCAGACCAATTTTATAAGCTAGTTCTTTAAAACCCTGTTCACGTTACAGCCTGAACACCAACCTGTAGAGACATTTATAAAAAAATCAAAAATAGTGTTTGACTCAGACTTCCTCTGGCATGAAAGCTGGCAAGGAGAGTGGAGGTGGGAGGAGGAGGCTGAATTCATTTCAGCCTACCACCTGTCCACTGACGAGGTGGCAGACCTCCACAAAACTAACTCAGGCAGCATGAACGTGTAATGCAAAGAGACACTTTGCTGGTCTATGCCAAACTGAGTTGGGTCTCTGTATTGAGAGCCCTGAAGTCCACAGTGCCCCCACAGCAGCATAGAAAGCCCAGAGTAAGGCAGTGGGGCTGGCCAGTACCCTATTTCTGGGCGGAAATCCATGTGTATATCTCTTTAGGTGGGTGTCCCCACCCCTAGGTTTCTGGTGTAGGAGAGACTGCCAGGTGCGCCGCATCTATCTCTGCATTCCTTCCGGGTGTGCTGCCGGAAGTTTGTCACAGGTCCAAGTCCAAAGCGCGTGCTGATATCCTTCACGTTCTTGTGTGTGGGTCCCAGCTTGTAATTGCCAAGTCAGTATCTGAATAAACTCAAGTGCAGAACAGACCCATGTCACTTTCACAGAGCCACCAAGAACATACAACTTCTTTATATCTGTTGATGATTGCCCTTGTGAGCATGTCTTCTTTAGCTGTGGCTCTCAAACTTTTATGTGCATGCAAATCACCTGGGAATCTTATTAAAATGCAGATTCAGATTTGCTATGTCCTGTGTGGGCACATGGTTCTGCACTTTTTTCCTATAAATTTTGTTAAATTTATTGGGATGACATTGGTTAGTGTGAAGGGAGGGGGCGAGGTAGAAGAGAGTAAAGGGGGTCAAATATATGGTGATGGAAGGAGAAATGACTCTGGGTGGTGACAACACAAGGCAATATATAGATGATGTATTATAGAAACGTACACTTGTAAGCTATAATTTTACTGCATTTCTAACAAGCTGGTAATGCTGATGCTGCTGGTTCCTGGCAAGGGCAGTGGCTTACTTACCCAGTAAGACTGTGAAAACAGCCCTCCCCTAATTATTTCCAACAGGTGTGTGGCCTGAGAAAAGGTATTTGTGAAATAAAGCTTATGTAATCTGAGAAAGAAGTATAACCACTGTGCAAGGAAAGCACCCAGGTATAGAGGAAAGAATGCCAGACTGTAAAGTGGGAAACAGGTATTGGCATTTAAATATTGGCTTGGCTACTGAGTAGGCATATGATATTGGATACATTATTTAACTCAGCTCTTTCTACCTGCAAGGTGTCGTCCTCAGCATATGGTCGTCTCAAGATAAATAAGGCAGGGATCTAGACCTGGAGGAGTTCAAGTTCATGATGAGAAAAAGTTTATGGATCTAGAGTTTAGTACAAAATAGAAGGTGAACACATGTATTGGGGGCCAGGCTGCACTGCCCACTGCCGCCATGTACCTTTTCAGCCTGCTCCTTCCACTTCTCCACCAAGTGTCTCTGTAGTCCCGCACCCCCTTGCGTCTTGGATAATGAGAGGTAGTGGTGGATAGTGGTTGAAGTCAAAGATCTGGAGCCCAACTGCTGGGTTGAAATTCAGTTCTGAGTGACTTTGGGCTTATCTATAATATAATATAATGGTGTCTGCTGTAGAGTTGTTGTGAGGATTAAATAAATAAGTATAAATTATACATACTAATATATTAATATAATGTCCATAGTAAGCTCTATGGCTTAGATTTTTATAAATTTATTTTTATTGTTTTTGATAAGAGAGAGAGAGACAGAGAGAGAAAGCAAGAAAGTGGAGGACTCAGAGCAGTCTCCATAGTTGCTCATCATTAGATTTCTACATAGTTTCATTTTACAGGTGGGTGAAGGCTGTGCAGGGCAGGAACCAGTCAGGGGCCTCCTGCATGGGAGGCGTGCCCCTGTGAGCTGGGGGCCTCCCACATGGGAAGCACACCTGGGCTGGAGCTGAACTGAGGGCCTCTCACATGGGAAGCTCACCCTGGTGAGAACCAAACTGGGGACACAACCCAGCTCAGCACATAGATCTGCATGGGCTGGGGCCAGGATTTGATCCTTGGTCCCTGGGGCTGCAAAATGAGTGCTCAGCAGGCTGTGCCATCCACGAATCTCTCTATGGCTGAGATTTTATCTTAACATTAAATGACAGAGGAGTCCACAGAGAGCAGTAGGGGTGAAGCTCAGCCAGTGTTGGGCCCAGATGGGTGCCCTTCTGCCCTTCTGGTAGAGAATCCACAGGCAGAGTATAGGTGGCTGAGGGTAGAAGGCCCCATCCTGGTGTAATGGGAAACGTAGCTGATGGGGCTTCCTATTTGCATAATGTGGCACCTTGAGTGGCAGTGAGCAGCCCTCATGGTTGCTTGGCTTAAACCCTCTGGTTAGGTCCCTGCTGTGCTCTTTGGAACCAGCCCCACAGGTCCTGGCTCCTGAGCTGTCCCTTCGCTCACCTTGGTCCCCAAAACAGAATGTCTTTTCTCTCCTCCTTGATCTCTTTCAAGGTCATATCCCATAGTAGTTCCCCCTGGTGACCCTCTCTGAGTCTTCCTGATGGCAGAATGGGTGAACATAGGAAGGTCTTCACATTTCTTCAGTTTCATGTCCAATTTTATTGTAGATATGTATATGCGCTACATTTTCCAGACCCGTTTTTTAGTACTTAAATATATAAATATTCATTTTCTCTATATAACAATCCTAAGTGTCAAGGCAACATGGAAACCTCATGCATAGATATAGAAAGGAAAATAAAAATTGTATTTTATTTATGAAACCTCTCTATATACTGCAGGAAGGAGCAAACATGGGGAAATGATGGTAGAAGAGGGTGCCAGCAATCAACCAGCATGTATTTATTTGTTGTCATTTCCATACAAGACATCGTATTACAATCCTGGGGACCGAGAATCAAATCCTGGCCTCAGCCTGTGAGGACCCATATGCTGAACTGGGGTGTGCTCCCCATGTGGGAGGCCCCCTGTTCATTTCTCCCCCTCCACCCCAGTTTATTCCCTGGCTCACAGAGGCATGCCTCCCATGTGGGAGGCCCCCAGCCCAGTTCCCACCTTGCTTGGCCTTTGCCCTCTTATGTGAAATGAAACCATGTCAAAACTGATGATGTACAACTATGGAAACTGCTCTGGGCCCTCCCCCTTCTCTTTGTCTCTCTCTGTCTGTGTATCTCTCTGTCTTGGTAAAAAAAAACCCAAAAAACAATAAAATAAATCTTTAGGAAGAAAACGATACTATGGGGATAAGCAGGAGGGATAAGTCTGCAAAGTCCAAGTCTCCCAATGGTGTATGACCAAGAAAAGACTGATGCTCATGCAACCTAAGAGTGAGAAAAATGTTCACTAAGGTAAAGCCCAAGGTGTTGAGGAAATAAATGTGAGCTTCCTAATTGCCACCTCTTCCATGAAGCCTTGCTAGCTCCAACCTGGAGGAATCCATCCATCCATCCATCCATCCATCCATCCATCCATCCATCCATCCATCCATCCATTTGTCTATTTATTCTTACTCTTTCATTATTTCAGGCCACCTCTGGCTATTATAATGGTTTATATATTTCTCATTATTGTCTAATTAGCTGACCTCCCTTTCCTGTGACAGTGTGGATCAATGTGAATGTGGCTTTCCATCACTCTCAGATGGACAAAAAGAAAAAAATGTAGAGTAGAATGAGGGCTCTGCCACTTACTGGTTTATCTTGAGCAAGTTACTTAATTTTTCTGAGTTCAGTTTTCTAATCCATTAAATAAGAATGACAATACCTGTATTAGTTAGCTGGCCTATAAATAGAATACTATCCACTAGATGGCTTAAATAACAGAAATTAATTTTCTTATGGTTCCTAAGGCTAGGAGTCCCAGGTCAAAGTCTGGGTAGAGTTGGTTTCTAGTGAGAGCGCTTAGTGGCTGCAGACAGCCACTCTATCTCTGTGTCCTCATGTGGTAGAGGAAGGGAGGGAGGAAGAGAGGGGGGGAGAGAGAGAGAGAGAGAGAGAGAGAGAGAGAAAGAGAGAGAGAGATTTTTGGTATTTGTTGTCACTTTTTCTTTCTCTTTATAAGTCCACAGTCCTATCCGATTAGGGCCCTACCTTTACAATTTCATTTAACTTAACTTCTTCCTAAAGTCCCTTTCTCCAGGTACAGTCACAGTAGGGGTTAGGGCTTCAACATATGGATTTGGGTTGAGGGGCACAAGTCAGTGTATAACAAACTGTGCAGCCATTTTCAACAAGTTTCTTCCTAGATAGAGGAGACAGGTCCAAGGGGGCAGGCCACAGATGCCAGTGCCAGCCCTCCCCACTTAAGAGCAAGATCCCAGCTGAGGAATTCTCCCTGCTAATGGTACATTTCTTCTAGGGAGCTCTGTTATCCTTTCCTGCCAGCTGCTACCTCAGTCCATGGCCGTGTCCAGTGATTTTCTAATAAGCAGAGCCCTGGGTCCTACTGCCCTTCTTAGTGGTAGGCTCCAAGGCCCAGGGATAAATTAGCAGATGCAAAGATCCACCAGGAAAGGGCATGGACTGACTTTTCTGACCCCTCTAATACCGTCAGGCCATTCTTCCAGAATGAATGGGCACTTGCCTGAACCTTAATAATTTAGAGAGACCACTCAAATTCCTCTTCTCAGAGCAGCAATCTGCTCCAAGATACTGTGTACGACTCTAGAAATAGGAAGGGCTAAGATTCAAGAAAATCTGTTCTCTTGCTAGTGATTAAAAGCATATGTTCATATATGATAAAGTTCTGCTTTACTGGGCACATGGCTATATTTAAAAGTGAAAAAAATATCACCCCTTTTTCTTCCCTAATTGGATTTTTTGTATTTTTAATTTTGATATGCAGGGCTCATTGCTATAAGCCAATCTGGAGAATGTGATCAATAAAAGATAATGTTTCTGCTCTTGAACAGCTTCTAATCTAACTTGAAAGACAAAGTGGGCAAATGTAAAAAGATCAGTAGAGCATGGGACGTAATAACATTGCAGCACAACAGTGAGCTGCTGATCTGCATTGACTTCAAAGGGTCATGGTGAAATTTAAATTAATAAGGAAAGGCAAGGTCCTAATGAATACCAGTTAAATAGATGAATAAGTGCATATGCATGCTTGGTGGCCAGTGGGGTGGGGTACGGGAGACATGACAACCAATGGAATGGGGAATGGAAGGGCATTGTTCTGGCTCTGGAGAAAGCCTTGGAAAATGCAGATACTCCACTTGGCTGAGCTGAAGGTGCAGCTGGCAGTCACTCAAGGATCCCACCTTCTCCCAGCTCCAGGAGCACTTGAATTACCCATTTATTCACAGTGCTCACAGGCAAGATAGGACAGATTTCTTTCTTTTCTTTTTTTTTTGTCTTTCCACTTTTTTTTTGCCTTTCAGTTGATAGAGCAGATGGAAATCTTGTTTCTTAATTACCTAGTGTCCCCATTTGATCTGAGTACATCTGGAAGAAGATTATTTGGTTATATTTGCTTTTTAAAAATGAGAGTGAAAACAAGCATGGGGTGCAGGGAGGCTTTCTATCACCCCACTTGTGCCTGCTTGTCAATATAGTTTCCCAAGAAAAACAAAGAAATAAACTCCTACAATATTAAGTCACAGCAGGGATTACTTCTGCTCCATTTCTCCCATCTCAAAATAAACTTAATTTATAAGGACTGGGAGGGCTACAGTGATATTCTGCAATGCAAATAAGACACAGCATGAGCACATACATAGGAAGAAAGTTTTGCAGTTAAATATATCTAGGAAGTTCAAAGAGGCATAAAAAATTGGGACAGGCAGTAGAAATGATTACTTTGGAAATGAATTTCAATTTTCCATTTTTGAGGAAACACATGTCGCTAAGTTTTCTCTTCCAGGATTGAGTAGAGGGTGGCTTTTAGCCAATTTTTTTTTTTTTTAAATTCTGCTTGATTTGGCTGGCTGTGTTGCATTTGAAATGCCCATGACAATGCTGTTCTTTGGGTGTTTTCATTCCCACTTACTTCTCTTCTTGAAGCCTAAGTGGTTCAGAGGAGTGTCCCCACCAACTAAAATTCAACCATTCACCATTTATTTTCCCTGACAATTAAAAAGTGTGTTAACCAGACCACGACTGACTTACCAATGGAAGTGTCTCCCACACCACCATTAAATTTTTGAAATTTTATTTATAAGGCTAGAAGAGAGGACTGCCTTGTAAATCTACCTGACCTTGCTATTAAGTAAGAGGATGCTATTTGGACAAGGCAGGGATCTAGGATCAGCTCTCAACAAAATCATGAGGATAGAGAATTTGGGCACCAGCTACTTTCTTTCTCCACTGCTGGCCACTTTAGAGCTCTCTGCAGCTTCCCCATTTCCCAGCATCCTTGTTCCTCTAGTCAGGAGGAAGACAGTCTGAAGACTGTGTTCAGGCCAAGGTGTTAGAAACGTGAGTAACTACTAATCTTGAGTATATTTGAATTTATTAAATAATGCCTGCAAAGGGCGTGGCTAAATTGAGAGGCATGCTAATGGTAGGATTTTAAAAACAGTAAATCTTGGGTTAGGGAAAATATTTGGAGAAATGAATACTTTTGACATTAAAAACAGACATTATTTACTTACTTAAAAAAGAATCTATTATTTATATTTATCTATCATCTATCTATCTATCTATCTATCTATCATCTATCTAATTTATCTACCTATTATATCTATACCTATTATCTATCTATCTCTCTATCTATCTCTATCTATCATCATCATCATCTATCATTATCATCTATCGATCATCTATCATCATCTTTGATCTTGAGAGTTTATTATTTAAACATCGAGATGACTATGCTCAGATATTTATGAGCTTGGGGGTCTCCCTTTAGGCCAGGTCAGAGTGCTCCCAAGAGGCTTGTTTACAATGCCTGTGGAGTTCTGACTTCTCTGTGTGTAAGGAAGGGTTTGGTCGTGGGCAAAGTTTGGAGGGAGAAATATTTGTCTTTTGTATCTATTAGGCTGGTGCAAAAGTAAGTGTGGCTTTGGACTGTGAATTTTAAATCATTATAACTAGACTCAAACATGTCTGTATTAGTCAAAATAGAAACCATTACGGTCAATACATTTTTTTTTACCAATGAGAAATAAGTTTGTGTATTCCTGTAGTGTAAAAATCTGTCCTTTGGGATTTGAGGAGATCTTGGAAAGCTTTCTTTGCATCCTGCTGGTTGTGGAAGTGTTTCCCCTGCAAAAAGTTGTTGAGATGCTTGAAGAAGTCATAGTTGGTTGGCAAGAAGTCAGGTAAATATAGCAGATGAGGCAAAAGTTTGTAGTTCCATTTGTTCAACTTTGAAGCATTGGTTGTGTAATGTGAGATTGGGCATCATTGTGGTGACAAATTGGGCCCTTTCTGTTGACCAATGCCGGCTGCAGGCATTGCAGTGCTTGGTGCATCTCATCCATTTGCTGAGCATATTTCTCAGATATGATAATTTTGCTGGAATTCAGAAAGCTGTAGTGGATTAGACCCACAGCAGACCACCAAACAGAGACCATGACCTTTTTTTGGTGCAAGTTTGGCTTTGGGAAGTGCTTTGGAACTTCTTTTCAGTCTAACCACTGAACTGGTCATTGCCAGTTGTCATAGAAAACCCACTTTTCATCACATGTCACAATCCAATTGAGAAATGATTCATTGTTGTTATGTAGAATAAGAGAAAATGACACTTCAAACAACAATTCTTTGAATTTTCAGTCAGCTCATGAGGCATCCACTTACCCAGCCTTTTCACCTTTCCAATTTGCTTCAAATTCTGCATGACCATAGAATGGTCGACATTGAGTTATTGGGCAAATTCTTATGCAGTTGTGAAAGGATCAGCTGTGGTGATTGCTCTCAACCGGTCGTTGTTAACTTCCAATGGCCAGCCACTATGCTCCTCCTCATCAATGCTCTCACCTCCTTTGCAAACATCTTGAACCACCACTGTACTGTATGTTCATTAGCAGTTCCTGGGCCAGATGCGTAGTTGATGTTGCAAGTTGTCTCCGCTGGTTTATGACCCATTTTGTACTCGAATAAGAAAATCACCCGATTTGCTTTTTGTCTAACATAATTTCCATAGCTAAAATAAATACAGACTAAACAACAAGTAATAAGTCATCAGCAGAAATACATAAAGCAAGAAATGCACATTAAAATGACGTATAACATAACCACATTTATTTAACAATGTAATCCAATATCCAACAACAAATTTCTGCAATTACATTTGTACCAACCTAATACTTTATCCAAATATTTTTTCTCTAGGTGCTACTTGGGATCACCTAGGGTGTTTTATTTTGTTATATCTGAGGCAAAATTGTGGTTACTAAGGGAGACTACCCATTAGGTCATCAAACAAAATAACCAAACCTTTATTTTAAACAGAACCTAAATCCCAAAAGCAAGTGGGGAGAAATATGCTATTATACTGAATCAGTGAGGTATTCAACAATTCAATTTAATTCTTGAAAATCCTTTAAGTTAATTTTAAGGGTATTAAAAACATTTTAACAAAGCTTAATGTTTAATGCAGGGTTGTTATTCCAGTGATTATGGAGTGGCCTCTTAGATGATATGATTAAAAGGGGACTGGTCTGTGGAGGTAAGAGCAATCTTCTCCTAACAAATATTCTTAAATGATTTACCAGGGTGTGTGGCTGACAAGGAGGTTGGACTGGTCATCATCCTTCTTTTCTGTCCCTTTGAGATTCCCCAGTAAAAAGAATGAAAGGGTCACTCCTTTCCACAAACAGTGTGCACTGTATAGCTGGCACTATGAGGTCTGACAATTAAGTTTGCAAACTCACCCTAGAAAAAGTGCTATATAACTCATTGCTGAATATCACTGCAGTCATATTCCAAGTACTCCCATTTGGAAGCTATGCACTGAAGCCAGTGTCTAGTCCACCCTTCAAAGCAATTTTGGAACTCTTTTTGTGGAGTGGCCACCAGGGCCATCATTGTATTCAAGGCATCATTGATGTCTTGAATGTCATCAAAATATCTTCCTTTCAATATTTTCTTTATTTTGGAGTAAAGAAAAAAGTCATTGAGGGGGCCTGATCAGGTGAGTAGGAAGGGTGTTCCAAAGGAGTTATTAGTTTACTGGTTAAAAACTTCATGATGCAAGATTCATGAGTTGTTGGCAAAAAGTTTAGGTTGTTTTCATCTAACTTTTTCATGCAGCCATTTCAGCACTTCCATGTAGTCAGCTTGGTTTACTGTCCAGTTAGTACAAATTCATAATGAACAATCCTTCTGATATAAAAAAAGTTTAGAGACATTGTTTTGAATCTTTAAAAAAAAGATTTACTTTATTGTTTTTGACAGAGAGAGAGAGAGAGAGAGAGAGAGAGAGAGAGAGAGAGAGAGAGAGAGAGAGAGAGAGAGAGAGAAGGGAGAAAGGGGAGGGCCTAGAGTAGTCTCCATAGTTGACATCAGTTTTCGACATAGTTTCATTACACACAGGTGGGAGTGGGGCTGCTTCCTGCATGGGAGGCATTCCCTGGGCAGAAGCCAAACCCAGGGCCTCCCACGTGGGAAGCACACCCCAATTCAGCACATGGGTCCATACAGGCTGGGGTCAGGATTCAATCCTCAGACCCCAGGGCTACAAGGTGAGTACTCAACTCGATGAGCTGTCCCAGCATCCTCTGTTTTGATTCTTGATTTGAACTGACAGAAATTTTTTATTGTGGAGAATTGGCTGACTTCCATTGTGCACCTGGACACTTTGTTTCAGGGTCATGTTGGTACACCAATATTTCATCACCTGTGATAACATGGCCCAAAACATAGTGTTGCCTCTCCAAAAGGTCTTGGCAAACTTTGACTCTTCTTTGCTTTTGTTCATTGGTGAGCTCCTTCAGAACCACTTTTGCACACACCTTTTGTATGCCAAGATTGTCAGTTAAGATTTTTCTATTTCTCTATCAATATTTACTTGGTCTTCTATGCTTCTCAGTTAGCCAATGGTTTTGACAAACAATTTTTCAGTGTTTTCATCACTTCTGCTTGTTGTTGACTGCCCTGACCTCCCTTCATCAGTAACACTTTCTCTCCCCTCAGAAAAACTTTTTAATCCATTTGATTACTGTCATTTTCTTCATGGCATTATCCCTGTAAACTTGGACTAACATGTCCCTGATTTCACTTCTTCTCTTGCCAAGTTTACCAAGGAATTTAATGTTTGTTTGTTGCTCTAATTCAAGCTCTGGCATTCTTGGGATGGCACACAAAAGCAATAACGAATGCCACTCAGGAAGACACCACAACAGATTGATACAAACAGCTGTGAGACACTGGTAAACCCAGGTCATGAAACTTTACCAAGTTGTCTGTACAGTGCTGCCAGTATAAGTGCATGGAAGTAAGTTTGTGAACTTAATTGTTAGACATCATTGTCCAAGTACTTTACCTCTATTAACTCATTTAGTTATCACAATAACCCAATGATATAAGTACTATTATTAATCTGACTTTGTGAAGAAACTGAGGCATAGACAGCTTAAATAATTTGCCCAGGGCACATATTTTATAAGCAACAGAGCAAGCATTTGGTCTGGCTCAGGCTATGGTCTGGCTTCTGAGCCCAAGCTACTAACTGTTCCACCACTCTGTCTCTCATTTCACCCTTTTGGCCCTGATATATGCATCTCATCTGGATTTTATCTCATTATATCCTCTGTTATAGCTGTATCAACACTTGCCTCTTTTACCTGCCCCAACACCAGGAACTTCTTGAGACTAGAAATTGCGCCTTGCATTTTTGTTTGCGTTCTTTATAATGTGTTGCTGGCACACAGTGGGTGAACAATATGTTTCTTAAGTTGATAACAAAACAACTTTAGCATAATTCACTAGAAAAAGAGTATGCTAGTGTAGGCTCTGGGATTTTTTGCTCCAGTTGTTTTTAGTCTAAGGGGCTAGGCAATGAGCTGGTCTTTGACCTTTCCTATTAGTTTCCATGGGGAAACTTGCTGAAATCTGAAGAGGGGCCCCTGTTGGGGTTATGACTGAAGTGAGTCTTCTTGGGTTTATTCACTTTGACATTTCTTTAATTTTAATTTCTTCTCCTTGTACAAGAAAGTAAAACACTCATATAAAATTCAATATAATATAGAAGAGTCAAATTAAAAATAAGAGTAGAGCTCACACTTCAAAACGAACAAGAATAGATGTTCCCAGGCACCTAGGATGTGCTAATTTAACAGTTTTTCAATGATCTTGGCTCTAGAAATTGAAATAAAGTTATGTAATTTTTCTTGTCACATAAAAAAAGTCTACAGAATTTTGATAAATGATAAATGTTTCTTGGTACTGAACTTAAAGTAGAACTTATCCAAAAGGCCATTTATAAGGAGAAGTTGGTCATTAATGAGATTGTCTTTAAATATGAATGACATCACTCTATTGGACACCTATTATCTGGGTCTATCCCTGAACCATATCATCCCAAACACATTTTAGTGGGTGTTAGGAGATCTGTATTGTAGTAGCAGAGAATTTGAGGGTATTCAAGTCATGTGCACAAGCATGAATAGTCATCCTGGCTCATTATAAGAACCCTCTAGAGATCAGCAGCACAAGTATTATTGTCCTTACGCCTCATGGCAAATAAGTGGTAAGCCTGGACAGTAACTAACCAACATGTTTAAACCTTAAACATATTTGAGCCTTTTCTATGCACCAGCACTTTGTGAGTCTTTAGGTATTTAACCTTCATAAAATCCCTATTAGGTAGGTGCTATCTCCATTTTATAGATGAAAATAAAGAGTGATGGTGAAGTTCATTACCTTGTCCAAGGTTGGGATACCAACATTCAATCCCAAGTACCATAAAATCTTAAACTCTGTCAAATACAAACTGTAGGAAGAAAGGTCCTTGAAATATTAATTTTATGGCAGCTGTTTGATGCCTACAAGATCTCCTTCCCACCCAAGAATGTCTAATTTGGCATGAGACTCACAGCAGGCATTCAGGTGGGGTTTGTGAGCCTAGGATTATAATCCTATGGCTCAGAGCTACAGAGGTTGATACTGTCTTACTTGTTCTTTCCATGATGAGGACATGCCCACATCACATCTGAAGTTCTGCAGTGAGATAGAGCCTTACAAATTTAGGAGAGTTTCATGACCCAATTTCTCAAAGAAAACTGGAGTTCTATTTCCTAAAGAAGGGGAGACATGCTGCTAGTTGGGAAATAGCACGTCTCCTACAGCATGTGTCCAATTCCCCCAGTAGCCGTGTACCAGGGCGGTAGCTAGCTGCTCATTATATGGGCTAAGACATAATCATGTTTAGCACCATGTAGATCTGAGGTTGGTTTTTTTAATGCTCTAATTTCAGCACTACCATGTCAAATTGACCTTTCCTCTTTCCTATTTCAAAATACACTTTCCTAGGGTGGTCCCTCATTACCTTTTCTGAAATTATTGCAATTACTTTTCATCTGCTTTTTCTGCATCCAGTCCCTTTATGTTATAATATATTCTATAATTAGTTTTGATAACTCAGATCTTACCATATTACCCTACCTAAAAAGTTTTCAAGAATTTCTCAAGTTCTTTTACATGGCTTTCAAGAGTTTCTAAAATCTGGCCCTTACCTACCAGTATATATCTAATCCCCCCCCCACACACACACCCAGTACTTCTTTTGACATATCAGGCCCTTCAGCTAAGTGTTTAAAACCTTTATTTACCTCCTTGTCTTTGCTCATAGCACTTACTCTAGCTGGAATATTTCCCATTCTCCCATAGTTATCCCACTCATCTTCCAAGGATTACCCCAAATATTGAGTCACAGTGATGGTTTTGCTGATTGACTGAATTTGTCTCTATGCTGCTGCCCCTTTTATGTATGTATTATGCTTTTATTGCTTAGGATACTTAGGATACTTCTCTGTTCTACAAGGTAGAAAATACCCACTCTTCTAGCTCTAGACTCGACATGATTTTCAGTCTAATCCTTAATTTCCAGGAGAGTAATATAGTTAGTCCATTTTGAGGAAGGCATCAGCCATAGGTCCAGTGAACCATAGCTAACAAGTAGCATACCATACAGGCATGGCTGTTGGGGTCCATCAAAGTGAATGAAGGTGAACTTCTAAAGAAATGTGGCCTCAGGCCATTGGGACAGATTAATATTTCAAAAAGTTTTTTTCTGTAGTCTCCACTAGCTCTTGAAGACCTCAAGAATACAAATTATACTTTTTATCTTCATCTCTTTCACTTTCCCCAAACCCTCATTTTTCCAAGCTCTAATAATGGCTGGTCTTATAGGACACTCAGTAAAATAAGACAATACATATGGAAGAGCAACAAGTTGTTAGATGTTACAGTTACCCTTGTCTGAGATTTACAGTGAAGATCTCAAGACTGAGAACGAATCAATTGGTGCCAAGGATCCATACTTCTAGAAAAGACCATCTGGGCAGAGTATGTAAAGAGACTGTGAAGTTGGTCTGTCCTTGTTAGCCCAGCATCTACTTCTAGCTTATACAGGAGGGAGAGATTGAAGAGATGAAAGAAGGGATATTTTTGGAAGGGAGCTGAGAGGGTACTGTGCATTTCTTTTATTTTTATTGGTACTTTTCACTAATTTTAAGCCAAATAATGGGAAGTGTCAAGAAAATTACTCAGAAAGGCTGACTGCATTCCTTAGAATTTGGGAGACTCAGAGGTTAGTATCTGATTCTTGCTTAAAGGGAATAAAGTCAGATGGCTGAGGCTGTGTCTGGCCAAAAGCCCTGGGGCAACAGAAACAAGAAAGAGATCACAGTGTCTGAAATTCTGCTGACCCTGGGATAAAGAAGCAGGAAGGCCTTATATAAGGGAGATGGCTTGAGGCATCTCTTTGGGTTCCTGTGTAGGAAGATCCTCTGGAGGGTTAATGCAACTGGAACTGAGAGATGGATCCCTGGAAACAGAAGTGAGAATCAGAAGTAATTAGCCAAAGAAGGAGATAGGAGGCAAAAACACTGGAGCCAAAATTGGAAAATCCCCAGAAACCAGCAAAAGCATATTAGGAGAAGAATGGGCTGTGTACATTTGTGGTGTCTAGCAGACACTATCTCCAGCTAGCGAGTAAGAGAGGAGGTGGGGCAGAGCAGTGAGGCAGGGCACAGAACAGGACTACCCCTCCTCCTCCACTGCAGGCTTCCCGGTCTGTGCCAGACAGGAGACAGGAGAAGGAATAATTAAACAAGAGTTTGGCTATTATATTGCCCTGTCTTAAAATTGTGTGATTCTAAGATTGAACTGGACTGATGTTCTGCTATTAGTAAAGTCCATTGGACATTTTCATATCTAAAAGTGGCTAAAGCAAAGGGAATCTGTCCAAAATTTTCCCAAAACAGGTGGCAAGGAATGACTGTGTAAGTCAAACTTATTGGGAAAAGTGAGAAAAAACTGGTTTTTGCTTTTTTCCTACTAAGTCCAATCCATTCAAGAAAAACATTATTAAAGTTCAGAACGAGAGACTTCTGTGAGGAAGGAGGATCAGAGAAAGAATCATAGAATAGGAAGGACTAGAGCGGTGTCTTATAAGGCAGGGCAGGATGCAGATAGATGTCTGACCTTGTTCTTTGCTATGAAGCATTTATTGCAAAAACTCATTTTCTGTGCTCATTGGTTCTTGGAACCTCAGAAGAGTCTGACACCACTCAAATTGAGTTGGAGCAAATGGACTGTGCAAATCTCAAGCTATTTATTGACCATTGGACAGAGAGCTTAGTTTGACAGAGACTTAGCAGTGACCGTCACAATGTCACTTGAAAGGCTTAGTCTGCCTTCTGAAGTGTTTTGTTAAAAGCCAATGTTTGAGAAATCTTTGGGGATAGATCAACACCCAGGGCAACATATCTCTATTAAATGACTTGGTGTTGATTCAAAATATCCACATTGTTTGAATTAAGATACCTTAAATTTGGTCAGTATAGTACATATGTCACCGAAGGAGACTGATAGAGAACATTTCTTCTGAAGAGTTTTCACATCTGATCTTACACACTCTGTGTGAGGGAAGGAAGGAGGAGGATTGCTTTTCTCCTTTTGTAAGGAAATTGCATGTCTTGCTCATATTGACACTGTCATAAGTCATAGCCCCTGAGTAGGAATTTCATTATACTGGGAAATTCTTTTTCTGGAAAGAGGTATCTGAACTTTCTGAGGGAGAAGTTCTCCAGGGGTCAAGAGTAGGCCAATTCTTATCTACTTTCATCACAACACGTAGTAGACTGCAAAAATGGCCGCAAATTATCCCCCTTCCTCTGTCTACCTGCTTTGGTAGTGCTACCCTGTGCTGACTCTGGCCTTGACACTATATTTAGCCAATGGAGCTTAAGCAAATATGACATAGCAGAGTATTTTTGTTTGTTTGTTTGTGTTTTTAAGATTTATTTTATTGATTTTTGACAGAGAGAAACAGAGACAGAGAGAGACAGAGAGAAGGGGGAGGGCCCAAAGCAGTCTCCATAGTTGACAACATTCGTTTTCCATATAGTTTCACTCCACAGGTGGGCACAGGGCTGCGCAGGGCAGGAACTGGGCTGGGAGCCTCCCACATAGGTCCTGGCAAGAACTGAACTGGGGGCACACCCAAGCTCAGCATGTGGGTCCGCATGGGCCGGGGCCGGGATTTGATCCTCGGTCCTCAGGGCTTCAAAGTGAGCACTTTACCCACTGAGCCATCCCAGCTTTCCCATCAGAGGTTTTAAAACCACTTGCATCCCACTCCTGATTCCCCTGCCCCATCAGCAATTTATATATTGAATTCCTAACTTCCATTATCTGAGAGTGTGAGTGTATTTGGAGACAGTCTTTAGTGAAATAACGAAGGTTAAATGAGGTCAGTAGGACAGGCCCTGACCAATATGACTGATATCCTTATAAGGAGAGTAGGTAAGGATACAGACATAGACAGCGCAAAGACTATGTGAAGACACAGGGAGAAAACAGCCATTTACAAGCCAAGGAGAGAGGCCTCAGAAGATAGCAAATCTGTTGTTTAAGCCTCCTGGTTTGTGGTATTTTGTTGTGGGAGCCCTAGCACACTAAAATACTAGCTTAGTATAAGGGCATGTGGAAGTGAAACCATCCTAGATCATGCGGCTGCCAGCTGACCACAGGTGCATGCGAAAGCCTAGTAGAGATGAATTACTAGGGTTGGCAAAAGAAGGCAGGAATCTCCTGGTCTCCTTTCATTACAGAGAGGCTTGTTGGGCACATGGTGAGTTTATGTTCCAGGAAAGCAACATGGCCCCCTTGTTGTGTCCCCTTTTTATAAGTAACTTTGACGGTACAGGTAAGAACAGGCTACTTGGATGCTGGATAGTCTGGACATTACGTGTCAGCCATTTTTTAAAGATTTATTTTAATTGTTTTTGACAGAGAGAAAGAGATACAGAGACAGAGATAGAGAGAAGGGGGAGGGCCCAGAACAGTCTCCATAGTTGCACATCATTGGTTTTTCCACATAGTTTCATTCCACAGGTGGGCACGGGGCTGCACAGGGCAGGGACTGGGCCGGGGTCTCGCCCTGGTGAGAACTGAGCTGGGGGCACTCCTCAGTTTAACATATGGGTCTGCACGGGTGGGGACCGGGACTTGATCCTCGGTTCCCGGTGCTACAAAGTGAGCGCTTAACCCACTGAGCCATCCCGGCTTCCCTCATGTCAGCCATTTTTTAAAGAGGCATTCTGGAAAACAAACTGCCAAGGATCAGGTGACTACAGGCCCATGAGAACTTGTTGCTCTTTTCATTAGGACCACTGTTGTTGCAGGAAGCGGAATCTTCTGGTAGGACTTCCCACCTGAAGGAGAAAACATCCGTGCTGGTTCCTTGTGGGAAACTCAGAGTGAACTCCAAGGATCATTTTCAGATAATCTTCATATACCACATTTGATTGGCTGTGGAAACCCAAACAAAATCAATGGCAAAGAAAAAGCAGGCTATACTTTAGATTATCATTGGATTTTCCATCAGCAAAATACAAATTCTTGTTTTCCTGCTTAATGGGTGGAAGAAACAAAGATAATATTATGAAACTATGCCATCCATCATCTTTAAAGGTGACTGATTTTTTCCCCAGTTAGTAATATAGATCTGTTCTGAGCCATTTTCTGATTCTTACTGAATTTCTCTATTGTTCAATAGAGTATATATTTTAAAAAGGCTAGTTGGATATAGAGGTGCTATCAGTGATGAGAGAATAGAGGGAAGTGAACTAACTGACTTACATGGAGATCAAGTTCCCCTTGGTCTCACTGTTGTTATCTTTCAATAAATTGAGCTAATTCACCTCTATGGGACTCTTCCAATGGCCTATCTGTATGGTGCCTGTTTTATATATGGACTGTGAAGTCTGAATATTTTTTTTTAATATGCCTTTTCATTTTTAGATTAAGTCTTAGAAAATGGTAACTGCTCTTTTGAACTGTTGCTACTCAAAATCAGCTCAACAACAACAAAAGATTGAATACTGTCTTAAAGGAGCTTATTGTTTCCCTCCCCAACTGCCTCTTTACTCCCTTCCCCCTCCCTCCCTCCCTTCCTTCCTTCCTTTCTTCCTTTTGTATACTTTAAAGTACCATATGATCAATAGTTCATTCTGACACTTTGAGAGCAGTTCATCATATTGGCTTCATTCTGATATCTGCTGAAAACTATCAACATTTCAATTTCAGTGGGAGTCTTTTGAAACCTGCTTAAAGATAATCTGTCTGAAGACTTTGATTTGGAAAAATGGAAAAGGGAAAGAGAAGTGCCTAGATTTCTAGACGTTTTTGAGATCAAAGGATTTGGTTAATCTTTTATGATGTTTGTGCTATAACTTTATGAGTTCATATGTGCAAGATTAGTCTCTAGAAGTTGTTTCCTGCTGATCCTGCCATGGTGTATATGGTGTTTCCTGGATTATAGTCTTGGGGAGCCCACAAATTCCTTTAAGTCTGGTTAAATTCAGTGCTTCTTGCCCCAAGCTGCCCTTTACAATCATGTGGGGAGCTTTAAAGTGTACAGAAGCCCATAGCCTGTTCTCAAAGTAATGAGATCACATTTTCTATGGGTGGGATCTGGGAATCATCAATGTTATAGCTCTCTAGATTGTGATGTGCAGTCTGGATTAAGAACACTGAGACCACTGGGTGAAAGAAAATATAAAAAGCATCCCCACCTAATTATTCTTTAAAAATAAACAAAAGTATTGAAGAAAGTTGTTAACATACTAATATAAATGTTACTTTTAAATAGGAGGTACAAATTATATGAGATTGTAAAATTTGAAGAAATATAAAGATCTATGCATGAGTAGGTCATCTTTTTAATACAATGGTCTATGGTCTCTAGTCATTGTTGATCTTTTCTTCTATAAAATGTTATGATTTTTCATTCTGGTTTTCTCATGTTTCAACAGATATTATTCAGTTAGACTTGTTCTGTCTACATTCAAGTTTTCCCTGAGAACATGCACCTATGTTTAAGGTCTCCTGGTGACTGGATCTACATGTTTTTTATTTATTTTTTATTTTTTGTGCCACATGGTCAATTTATGTTCTTATCAGATAATGTTAATTAAAGCCTTACTACTGGAGGTGTGGTTTGTGGACCAGTAGTAGCAGCACCCTGGGAGCTTTTTTTTTTTTTTAAATTGTTAAATTTATTGGGATGACGTTGTTTGATAAAAATTACATAGGTTCCAGGTATATAATTCTATATTACACTGTCTATGTATTGCATTATGTGCTCACCATCCAGCATTAGTTCTCTTTCCATCACCATATATTTGATGCCCACTCCCTAGGAACCCTCATACACTCCTGGTGGGGATGTAAATTGGTATAGACACTATGAAGAGCAGTAAGGAGATTCCTCAAAAAATTAGGAATGGAATTGCCATATGACCCAATAATCACTCTCCTGGGTATCTACCCCCAGAACTTGAAAATCTTAGTCTGCAAAGATATATGTACCCCAATGTTCATTGCAGCACTGTTTTTAGTGGCCAAGTCATGGAAACAATCAAAGTGTCCTTCAATGGATGACTGGATAAAGAAGTTGTGGTACATTTACACAATGCAATACTACTCAACAATAAGAAAAGATGAAATACAGTCATTTGTGACAACATGGATAGAACTTGAAACCATTTTATTAAGTGAAATAAGTCAGACTGAAAGGATCAAAAAACATATGACCTCACATATAGGTGGAATATAAAACTGAAAAGAATAAGGGAACTTCTTAAACATGCAGAAATGACCCTACTCCAGATCCCACTGAATCAGAATCTGCTGTTAACAAGACTCCATGTAATTCATCTGTACATTAAGTTTGAGGAGCACTGAAATAAAGAAACTCCTTTGTTATTACTGCATATGCCTCTACACCTAGCTTTTGCCTGTTTTTCTCCTGAGGGCACAACAAGGAAGAGAAAGAAAGATTTCTTTTGAAAACTTAGTGTGCATGTTTGATCCATACCTTTTCCATTAGAATATATTTTGAGAGCCCTATGGTTACTCTTAATGTTAATTGCTTGCTCATCAAAAGTAAAAGTCACATTATTTTCAGGTGACCTACAATTTAAGTTTTGCTAGTGACAACCAAAATTAAACTATGATTTAATTGGGAATCTATTCAGAGCATTGTGCTTTAAGAAATGTACCTTGGACCCAGAGTCAAAGCTGTTTCTTCATAGTGCTGCCTTTTGCTTCCCAGCATCAGGTACCATTGTAATAATTTTTAAATCTGAATTTCTTCCTGTAGTAAATACTAATAATAGGATGACCTGCAATCCCTTTTGTCTTGATATGTTTCCTCTTTACCTTCATTAGCTAATGTATTTGGTTATGTGCTTTGGCATTTGGTTGATATGGCAATAATGGACATTAGGACATCCAAGATGCCTAGTAAATGTTGGTTCCATGTAGAAATTAGTCATTTTTTTTTTCATGCTGACTGCTCAAGAGAAAGCAAATATGAGATTTCTGAGAACAAGCATCTCAGGATTGAGATGAAGGTTTGTTGATTACCTAAGCCACCTGTCTCTTCTATTGGCACTGGTGCTTATTATAGGGGACTGTTGGCATTTGTTACAGTATGAGAGAGGTGCCGGGACCAAAATGGGACAGTGAAAAATGATGAAAACACCACGGTTTGGTCCTTAGATCTTTCCTCCTTTTTCTAAACTCCAACTCCTTCCAATTGATGTCTTAAATACTATTTATTTGCTGATGACTCCTAAATTTATATCTCCATTTTGGACCTCTTGAAGAAGTATGGACTCATATTCTACTGTCTTCTTCACGTCTCCACTTGTATATGCAAGAGTCATCTCAGTTGTTACAAGTTTAAAATCAAACTTCTAACCTGCAACTCTGCTCCTCCAGTCACTAAACCCAAAACAGAGGAGTGATCCTTGACATTTTTCCTTCCCTTCCTCTCCACAACCAATTCATCAGTAAGTCCTATAGACCAGGGGTGGCCAACTTTTCTGTATATAAGATCTACGGTACTTTTTATCTTAAAAGTGTGTCGCGATCGACTTGTTGTCATAGGCGTAGTCTAAGGGGGAAGAAGGGGCGTGAAATGCATACTATGTTTATACACTGTGTTTCAGTATAAGGTGCATTCCAGTGAGGTAGATAAGTAAAATACATTTTCAAAACTATTTTTTATTTATTTTTATTTATTTATTATTATTTTTTATTGTTAAATTTAATGGGGTGACATTGGTTGGTAACAATTAGATAGTTTCCCGATGTACAACTAAACATCACATCAACCATGCATTGCATTATGTGCCCAGCTCCCAGAATCAGGTCCCCCTTCACCACCATATATCTAGTGCCCACTCCCCCCTCCCCCCACAACTCTCCCTCCCCCCTCCTCCCTCCTCTCCAGGTAAACACCAAACCATTGAGTGTGTCCATAATGCTGGTGCCCTCCCCCACCTCCCCTCCCTCTCTCCCTCCCCCCTCCTCCCCTTCCCTCAGGCAATCACCATGTTATTGAGTGTGTACATAGGTCTCTGTGTCTTTCTAACTTTCAGTTTTATATTCCACCTATAAGTGAGTTCATATTTTTCCAGATTCTTTCATTCTGAC